>LR749503.1:1643468-1674239 GCA_902729485.2 Mus minutoides | reverse complement strand
TTTTTTTTTTTTTTTTTTTTTTTTTTTTTTTTTTTTTTTTTTTTTTTTTTTTTTTTTTTTTTTTTTTTTTTTTTTTTTTTTTTTTTTTTTTTTTTTTTTTTTTTTTTTTTTTTTTTTTTTTTTTTTTTTTTTTTTTTTTTTTTTTTTTTTTTTTTTTTTTTTTTTTTTTTAAGATCTCAGAATGCAAGGACTCTTAGCTTTTTATACATGTGTTAGAAACTGTTATTTTGATGTTTTACACATACACATACTTTCCTCTTGGATTTTTAGTATATGTACTTTGTTTTTTATATTAACTAATTTAACAATACTAGGATGTGGAGAGGTTCCCCTCCTGTCCTGTTTGATGTTCTAAATGCCTTCTTATGAGCACAGGTATTTTTTCTCCTCTGGATTTTAGAAAAATTCAATTGTGATTTTATTGAAAATATTATCTAGGTCCTTCAGTGAGAAATTCTTCTCCTTTGTCTAAGGACAATACTCATGAATTTAGTTCTTGCTTTGTGCCCTATAGATATTGAATGTTCTGTTCATAATGTATCACTCTCATTGTATGAATGCCCAATTCCTCTACTTTGTCTTCAACCCCTGGCAATCATTCTTTCCCATGATCCATTCTATCAGTATGCTTTTCCATGGAACTTATTTAACTTACTGAATTTTTCCTTTCCAGTATTTCAAGTGTTCCTCAGTATTTCTTTCCATTGAATTCCATTTTCAAAGTCTGTATTTACTTCTTTATTTCATTCATCTGTTTGTATTCTTTGGAAATTCTTTCAGGAGTTTACTTGTATGCTTTTGAATGATTTCTGATGCACTTACAATTGCTGTTTTAAACTCTTGTAAAATGTTACCTAATTTACTCTCACTGGAGGTTTTACTTGAGGTTAGTAATATTAGAAGGAGTCATAGCCAGGTGTGGTGGTGTACACCTTTAATCCCAGCACTTGGGAGGCAGAGGCATGTGGATTTCTGAGTTCGAGGCCAGCTTGGTCTACAGAGTGAGTTCCAGGACAGCCAGGGCTACAGAGAGAAACCCTGTTTCAAAAACAAAAACAAAAACAAAACAAACAAACAAAAAGGAGTCATATTGCCTTGCACTTCTATGTCTTGTATTTTTATGCCACAACTTCTATATCTAGGATTAGAACACTGATGTTTTTTCTAAGTAGCATTATTTTCAGTTGTCATATTTGTAATATTCAAGACTAGGTTGTAGTAGGCATGACTTATTGCTTTACTCTACTGCATTCAGTGTCTAGTTCAGTCATTAAATTCTTCACCTACTATGAAAAATTCAATAATAATCGAGCAAAACCTTGAACCTATCAAATCCCAATCATTTAAGAAAGTAAGAAATATCAACAGCATTGCACATTAGTTCAATTTAGTTACTGTAGGTTGTTGTAGTAAATCTCCAATCCCAATAAGCCCATGAAAAAAACATACAACTTAGTTATAAGATTTATAGGCTGCACACCTAGGTGGAGCAGACACACCACTACACTACTCTATTCCCCATGAGATCCCTTGCTACTTTCAGCTTCTCCAGTACATGTGGTTTTGCTCTATCTTCCTTCCATCTCCTCTTCCTCTATCCTTCTCCTACTCTCTATAATATCTAGCCCCACATTTCCCTTCCACTGCCCAATCACAGGTTCTAGCCTTTATTTGACCAGTTAAAATGAGGAGAAGGTTCACATGAAATCATCTGAGTATATAATCCACTCTTCTTCAGAGTAGCCCCCTTTAAGGAAATAGAATTAACATCAGAATATAATCAGCACTAGGGAAACCTACAACATTTCCCCCTTTTCTCCAGTTAAAATGCTCTTTTTTTTCAAATATGAATTGAGAACAGCCATCATAATTATGGAAATTATAATGTGTAAGATACACTTAACACCTAATCCATCATATTTGTCAATTTAGGTAAAGTATTCTACCATCTATCCTAACTTAAAGAACTTACAATTCTGTACCTGAATCATGTCCTGGTTTTAACTTGTATTCCCATTGTAATCTAGTTGGTCTCTGTATGCTTAGAAGGTTCAAGGCTTGACTGAAGTTCTGACTAGATCCATACGAAAGGTTGAATGTGGCAAGATGCCCATGGAAACCCTTGAAGCTGGTTTGGGTAACAACTGGAAGCAGGGGACCAAGCAAGTCAGTTCAGCATCTCTGAGGATGAATCTTGTAAAAGCTATACACTCTGTCATATATGAATCTCACAACCAAAATATTAGTATGACTAAGATATTCATATGGATTGCTCAGGATGCACAGATCACTTAAGAATAAAATTCTGCGCCTTGTTTGAGCAGGTGAAAGACAGCTGACATTTTTTAGGAGTTAATTTTATAAGTAATCAATTGCAGTAAGTCTTCATTCATGCAGTGTAAAGGATGGAACAAGAATCTTACCTGTCCTGTTTGATTCTCTTGAAACTTTTTTAGGTTTTTTTTGTTTTTGTTTTTGTTTTTTACGGGGGTCTTCTTCCTGTCATATCTTATCTATATCATTCTGGAAGGGGTCCAGATCTTATTCTTCTTTCCTGTCAATGCAAATGGAGAGACTTTCTTCCAAATAAACCAAGTCCTTAGTCCAGTAACTGGAAATCATTAAGCGTTTAGCTTGGCAACTCTCCAGAGATAACTATTGTGATGGTTTGTATATGCTCAGGCCAGGGAGTAGCACTATTAGAAGGTTTGGCCTTGTTGGAGTAGGTGTGTCACTGTGGGTGTGGGCTTTAAGGCCCTAGTCCTGGCTGCCTGGAAGTGAGTCTTCTGATAGCTGCCTTTGGAACAAGAGGTGGAACTCTAAGCTCCTCCAGCCCCATGCCTGCCTGGATGCTGCCATGCTCCCACCTAGATGCTACTGATCTGAATCTCTAAACCTGTAAGCCAGCCTCAGCTAAATGTTGTTTGTAAAAGAGTTGCCTTGGTCATAGTGTCTGTTCATAGCAATAAAACCCTAACAAAGACAGAAGTTGGTACCAGCCTGAACATGCTTTTATTTGGCGGAGAGTGGATGCTTCAGTAAATTATTCCCTAGACTCTGTTTCTAAATTTTATCTCTATCTCCTTGCTCTTCAGTCTGATCTATGATATTTTGTATCCGTTCTTCTAGCATCTCTTCCAGCCCTTGTCTCCAATCTTTATTCTCTTCTTTCTGTTATTTTGACCTGTAAAATCTTGAACCTTTAATTCTAGTGTTTTCCCTAGGCTGTGTTACCAAGTCTTAAGTTTATCCCAGTCTCATATATGAACTTCTGTAAATTTGTCTAGCACCTTTTCTAGCTCCTGTCTCTAGCCTTTGTTGTCCTTTCTCTTATTTATTTTGATCTATAATTTCCTGTGCCTCAGTTCTAGTGTTTCCTCTAGGCTATGTTGCCAAGTCTTAAGTTTATCGCTCTGTTGCTCAGTCTCATCTATGAATATTGAAGTAATGATAAATGACATGGTGTTTGTTTCCTTAAATGGATCCCTCTATTCAAAATATCATCCCCCAAAGGCCAAAAGGTCTTTAAGTATCTCTCTCTCTCTCTCTCTCTCTCTCTTTCTCTCTCTCTCCATATATATATATATATATATATATATATATATATATATATATATACATATATTTAATTTATAAATCTTATTACCTGATCTGGATCCCTTTGTACTATGGTCTCTCTCTGTTGTTAGATTCAGGACACTCTAGTTCTCTCCAATTCTTTTATTCACAGGGAGGGATCTGAGTGTAGACCTGTGACTTTTGCTCTTCTGAGCTGGCACTCTGTCTTTGGTTTGGTTTGCTGCATGTGTGCTGATCTCAGGCAGTCTGGAATGCAAGCAGTCAAGATAGCAGGTCTGGCTGACCCATATCCTATATAGATGTAGGGGATATGGGGGAGAGGGCATGGAAAGGCTCCCTTGGGCGTAGATGCCCCAAATCAGCTCATTGTATGCCAGAAATCTAAATTGCAGGCAGCTGTACTTCAGGGTCCCCTTCCCTCCCAGATAATCCAACACAGGTGCTGCCCAAGTCTAGCTGTAGGCTGGGGTACTGCCCCTAGCTGTAGCTGCCTGCCTGGAGCTTGTCTGCAGATCTCTGTAGACCCCTCAGAACCAGTCAGCCTTCAATCCATACACTGCTGAATTCTTAGATCATCATCCCAGATGTTTATTCAGGGGCACAGGGAGAGGTAGTGGAATTTTATCTGAGGTTAGTTGGGTTCTAAGTCCCAAATTAGCACTAAATTTTTTGTAGAAAATCTCCAACCCTGTGTGCAAAATACACAACTCAGTTACAAGATTTATAAGCTGCACACATTGATTGGGTGGATTCTATTCTCTATTCCCCAGCTGTTAGATCCCTTGTTACTTACAGCATCTCTGGGCCATGTGATTCTGTTCCATCTTTCTTCTACTTCCTCTTTATCCATTCTTCTTCCTCCTCCTCCTCCTCTTCTTCTTCTTCTTCCTCTCTCTCTCTCTCTCTCTCTCTCTCTCTCTCTCTCTCTCTCTCTCTCCTTTAAAATCTCTAGCCCCACCTTTCCCTTCCACTGCCAAACCACTGCTCTAGCCTTTATTGGACTAGTTAAAATGGGTAGAAGTTTCACATAAAATCACCTGAGTACATGACCCACTCCTTTTCAGGGTAGTCCCTCTTGATAAAGTAGAATTAATATCAGAATACGAACAGTACAGGGAAATGCACAACAGTAGTTATACATGGAAAATAGCAGTATAAAACCAAGATTAGTACTACATTGACAGAGAAAGAGTAAAGCCAGATAGAATGGGAAAACAGTATAAACAGGTGAGGTAAATGAAACCTTGTTGGCACAATGAAAAGAAAAGTGGGATCCAGCAAAAGGGGAGGTCCCAAGGCCTGACACTATTACTGAGGATATGGAGAGCTCACAAAAAGGTACCTATCATGAATGCCACCCAAAAGACCCAAAAGCCTGCTGAAAGTGTACAATGCAGATATTTGCACCCAATCAATGGACAGAAATTTAACCCTGTTCTTAAGTTAGGGAAGGATGAAAGAAGCTGAAGTGAAGGGCGATATGGTAGGAGGACCAGCAGTCTCAATTAATCTGGGTCACTGAGATATCTCAGACACTGGACCACCATACAGACAGCATATACCAGCAGATATGAGGCCCGCAACATACATATAGTAGAGGACTTCTGGGTCTGTGTTCATTCAGAGATTATGCACCTAATCCTCAAGAGACTGGAGGCCCCAGGGAGTTTAGAGATCAGGTGGGAGTGGGGGGTGGGGGCATCCACCTGGAGAGGGGGTGGGGGAGGTGTGGGATGTGGGGCAGTCAGAGGGTCGATGGGGCTGGGGAATGGAATATGGAGTGTAAAAAATAATAGAAGAGTAGAAATGAATTCAGAGCAGGGAAACAAGCTATATGGCCTTTTGTGTGGACTCTGATAGACACAGGAACCTGGAGAGGACTCACCAGAGAAGTGCAGTGATCTGGCTTGTTTTGCTTAAAGGGCTTTTGTTTTAGGTTTTTACTTTTGCCAATATCATTTAGTTTCTCTATTGTAACACAAACTCTGGAGAAGATTGAGACAGAAGGAAGAACAATTAGAAAATCATCTGATGATTAAAAAGAGACAAAACAATGCTAGACCATTTTAAAGTTATATATTCTCTTAAAAATATTGTGCTATTTATTCTTTGAAAACTTTATGCAGTGTGTTTTAATCATATTTGTTTCCATTTCCTACTCTTCCCAGATTATACTCCACCTCATGACCCAAATTAATTATCTCCTCAGACTCTCTAATTTAAAAAACAAAACAAAACAGCAACAACAACAACAATAATAATTTAAAAAAAAAAACTCAAATCTAGTTTATGTTCATTGAGTAATCCTCGATTGAGGTCCTGACGTGGATCATGGTTATATACACCAAGTGTCAATCCATTGAAGAAAACTGACTTTCCCTGTCCTGAAAGCCATCAAATGGGAAAGGACTTTGAGCCCATATTACCTTATCCATGTTTAGACTTTTGTCTGCCTTGAGCAAAACCACTGTGTTTCTGTATTTACCTGCCATCATGTACCTGGAAAACACTCTTTTTTATAGATTTTATAATTTTTCCACCCCTTCTTCTGTTATACCTGAGTTTTAGAGGAGTAGGCTATGTTTCAATTGTACCATTTAAGACTGTGCATCATTATGTCTCTTACTTTCTACATACTGACCAGATATGGGTCTCTGTGTCAATTGTCATCTATTAAAGAATCAGCTTCTTTGATGGTTGAGTGGTGCACTGATTTGTGAGTATGATAATATGTCATGTGAAATTGTTTTATTGCTACATACTTTAAGCAGAGTAATAGTAGTAGCTCCCCCACCCCCACCCCCACACACATACAGAGTCCATGATTCATCTAGCCACAGCATCTTCATCTACTTGGCAATACCACATGGTTCTATCTCATGAAACACATCTTAAATCCAGTCAAAAAGAAATTGGCTGCTCCCTCAACATCATTGCCACTGTTACACTATTAGATAGGGCTTTATTATAGTTCACACGGTATGGGGTAGATTCATAATGACTTTTCTCCTTCTTTGGTGCTCATAACACCTTTCAGCTCTAGAAATGGCAACCAGTAAGGATGAAGCTTCCAGATTAGAACCAGGTAGATATCTTCATATTCTCTGTGTTTATTTATACTGACAAGCAGTATGATTATACACTTATATATAAAAAATGCATGTCTGTTTTCCTTTATCAACCCATGTCTCGCTGGTACTTCAAATAACTTTTGGCCATTTTCTTAACTGCAGCACAATGAACATTTTAGGCCATACATTTTGGGAGTGTCCTGTACATTGTAGGATTTGTTTTATGTCTACTTCGACTCTGAGTATCACAGCAATGTCTCCGAAAGCTATGATGATCAGACAATTACCAGTCTTTGCATATGTGCATTGTAAAGTGTTATCACTCCTGACTAAGATTCAGCCCTGGCTAAGATTAGCACTCCCTAGCCCAGTGGAAAATTTCCTGTTGTACAACATTCCTCTCTTAATCAGTCCAGTAACCATGCCCGCATCCAGAATCAGTTAGTATGTGTTAAATTTTGCTAAATTTTCAGTATCCATCAAAGCATTCAATTAGCACCACCAACCTACAACATATCTCTTTCCAAAGTACTTTCTCTACCTCCTGAGAATATGTCTAATAAATTATTCTAATTCTTGGATCTGAAATAGTCTTGCCAGGGAGAGGAAATACAATATGTCAAGAGGGCTTTTGTTCACTATATGCAGTTATTTCTTCAGTATTGACTCCTCTCTTCTTCAGTCTTTATGATGCTCTATATCTCAGACTTTAACAGGGTGGCCTGAACTGAATAGAATAAAATTAGATAGAAAAAAAAGTATATCCAGGCTGTGCTTAGGTATTTTGTCTCAAAATCTGGAGTGTACCTGAGGAACTATTGTTATGACAGAGACAGCATAAATGTGAGGAATGGGCTATAAAAAAATTGTCTAAAAAGGGAATAGTTCCAGGTGACCCATTCCTATTAAAAGAGGCAGTCTATTAGAGATAGGGAAAAACTATTCTATTGCTGGTGCCTGTAGAGGAATAATTCTTGCCAGATTGTGAAATAGATCACAGTTGAGCTTTTTATGACAGCAACTCTGCTTACCTAGTTTGGTTAATAAAGGAAGCCAATGGTCTGCTGCTTGGAAGACTGATGGATAGGATAAGCTGTGCTTGCCTGCATGAAACTTGCACAAGATAAGACTGTCACTATTACTACATGGAGGCTTAAGGGGAGCCAGCCCTAGTTGAGAAGCTGTTGGCAGCTGATGAGTACTGTTCTACAAATAAGTTTTCATAATACTGTTTATTTAAGTCTGGCATAATATGGGTGGAAATAAAATACCATGACAATTAAACATATAAAAAATTTGAATATACAGATAAGATAAAATTTTAATTTCTAAAACACATGGGTGATTTTCTATTAATAGAAGTTTAATTCATCTACATTCAATTACCCTCTAAATGGGTTAAAATACTAACACAGTTATTTAAAGTGGATGAGATTCTTATAAATATATTGCTTGACATATAACAAGGTCTTATTAAGATTAAATACAGTTTTAATATGCCAGAACACCTCAACTTGAATTGTACAGAATTACTGGGGGCATTTAAAGACTATTAAATTGTCTTTTATTCCTGTCAAAAATTTAAATCCAAATTTCTGAGAATGGAATGTGACATGGATATGTTTTGAAATTCCTCACATGGATTTGGTGTATTGATGTTTAAGAATGACTAAAGTTTTGTGCAATATGTGAAGAGAAGATTAGCCAAATCATACAGACTGACATTCCATAGATACTGTCAATGTAGCTCATATAGACCTTCTTTGCCTAACACATAGGAGAACTGCCTCTGCTGATGACTACTGTAGTAGTCCTTTGTCACTAGACAAGGCTGTATAAAATTATATTGCAAAATCTACTTAACTTAGTTAGGTCAAGATGCCACCATGAATTCTTTGATTTTTGTTGTGCATCTTTGTGATGCACTTTCTGTTAAAAACAAAACAAAACAAACAAAAAACACAATAAATAACCTATTGGAATTGTAAGGGATATTTAAGGAAGTTGGCATTTTTTTCCATGAGGGTAAACCAACATAGATTTGAGTCTCTTAAGGCTTCATATCAGTATATTCAGTTGCTGGTCCCTTGATAATTTTTTTGAACACAGAACAGATTCAGTAATGTTGATTAGATGAAGAGAGGCTGTGCCTTTAATAAAAGCCTAAGGGTCTGCCCTGACAGTCCTAGTCTTTGGAGAGGCAGTTCTAAACCCCAGTCTCTGCTAATTTCATGTTATATCTATTGCTTGGATACCTAGAGAGATGTTAGACATCCTTAAGTGCTCTTTACATCTTGTCATTGTGCTTTACTAGAGCTCAGAGACGATCTGTGCTTGAAACTGACATGAGTTAGAATAATCTGAATCAGACCTTTTTGAAGTGTGCTGAGTTGACATTCTTTCTGTGATACAGGATATAACCACGCATCTCAGGCAACCCTCACTGAGCCTCACAAATGCTGGTAAGACAGGTGCATCACATTCTAATGATTCTTCTACATTACTTAAGGAAACTCCTATTCTATCCTGGTCTCCAGTCTTTTGCATTCCATCTATAACGATGGGCAGGATATCAAGCATATAGTTAATGATGGAGGGAAGAAATGAATAGGATAATTATGTCTCTGAGGAGAATGGAAGTGAGTGTAAAGGCAGAGAGAAGAGAATATATGACTAGAGAGAATAGGGAAGATTTCACAATACAGTGGTAGCCCAAGACTCTAACTATGTCTAGCATTTGTACATTTCTTGCTAACTCTCTTTTTTCTTGTGTTCAACTTTCCCTACCCAAGATTTCTGACACCATGATGGATAGAAAGCTATAGACACATCTAGGAAAGTCTGTCAAGGTGATTCCTGGAGATTAAGGTTGATCACAGCATGTTACATGAATGATAACAGACTCTCACTAGCAGATCAGCATAAATCCTGGGATGAAACCACATGAATTCAGAAAAACAGAGGAAGAAATATAGCTTAGAATTATAAAGTAATGAATTTACAGAAAACACTGTCCTGTGCAGAAGATCCTTCCATACCATTCCTCCCCGAACTCTGGTTCTTATAATCTTTTGGCCCCCTCTTCTCTGATGTTCCCTGGTTCTTGGCATATGGATAACCTCTTTTCCTAGAGCCATTTACATATAAGACCACTCTTTCCAATGTAAAATACAGGCATCTTTGCCTGGAATCAGCCAATCATATGTGAATGGATTTAGTTTGGGTCCATATTTTTTACTCCACTGGTCTTCCTTTTTAATTATTTATTTATTTGTTCTCTTATACATTACTTCACAACCACAGTTTTTCCTCCTGTCTCCCCTACCAGACAATTTCTCCTCCTCCTCATTCAACTTCTCCTCTACTTTTCTACAGAAAAGGTTAGATTCCCATGGATATTAACCAAGAATAGCATATCAATTTCCTGTAAGACTAGACACTTCATATTGTATTAAGGGTATATGAGGCAACCCAGTGCAAGGAAAACAGTCCCCAAAACATGCAAAAGAGTCAGAGACAGTCCATTGTGTTCAGAATCCAACAGAAGGACCAAGTTACACAACTGTAACATATATGCAGAGGGCCTAGATCAGATCCATGCAGGCTCCCTGGTTGTAGGTTCAGGTACAGATTAGTTAATTCCATGAATTAATCCTGTAGTGTTCTTTATTTCTCTGGCTTCTTCCTCCCTCTCTTCAGTGGGATTTTCAAGCTCTGCTCAATAGTTGGCTGTAAGTTTCTGCATCTGTTTCTATAAATGGCTGGATTATGCCTCTCTGATGACAATTGGGATAGGCACCAATCAACGAGTATAGCAGAATATCATTAGGAATCATTTCATTGGCTTATTTAGTCCATGAATAATTAAGAGACATCAATGACAAATGATTTTTAATTCCTGCTGTTTTGTGTTGTTGGTGGTCATGGTGTTGGTGGTGTGGGTGGTGTTGGTGGTCATGGTGGTGGTGGTGGTGGTGTTCTCAGCTCTTCAGTGAGAGCTGAGTTGTCTGAGACTGAGAACCTGTTATCTCTGGTGTCTATGAGGCCCAGAGACCTCAGACTCCCCCTCCACATTCACCCCACCAGGAACTAAGTCCATGGCTTCACACAGCCAGACATCCATGCGGGGCTGTGTGGAGAGCAGAGCATTCCTCCGCATCTACCTGCCCAGAGCACAGGAACTCTGGCTGGACTAGGCTTCTCTCCCTCCCCCTTTATTCCCCCACACCTGTTCCTGACAGATAATTTTAGATAGTGCAGACATGTTAACAGCATTACTTTTTTAAACAGTAAATAGAGAATACCTTTCCATCTCTGTGACTTTCACTTTATTTATTTATTCATTATCTATCTATCTATCTATCTATCTATCTATCTATCTATCTATCTATTTGGTCCATGCTCTAGCAATTTAGCCTATCATGGAGTCAGCTTATTTCCTTCCCTTCTTCAGTTTTGGGCCATCTCAAACACTTGGGATATTTCTATGGACTGATATTGTTGTTTGAGAATAATCAGTTGAAAGGTAGAAATCCATTCCTTAACAAACCTAGTTAAGGCATTGATTATGCGGGGACAGAATCACCAGGATGAGAGGAACAGTCAGGGAAGAGACAGGATGACCAAGCAAGGAAACCAGTTGAAGAAAGACTCATACGAACCCTAAGATTGTTCTCTTTCTATTCTTCTCTTTTGTTGTCTCTTTCTGACTAAAGCCATGATACCAAAGACTAACCTCTATTGGGTCTCTGATCTGTAGCAAGTGGGTTTCTGGTTGCAGGTGAGCAAGTGTCTGCAAGAATTGACAGACGCAGACTCAAGGCAGAGCTGAATCTGAATGTATTTTTTCCAATCGAACACCAGACTTTTAATACAGAAGAAAACAAAAATTCCGGTGAACACATACGCCAAGTTACATTGACACAAAACAAAAAGAATGCATACATAAAAATATGGCGGGAACCAGGCAAGTGTTTACAACTGAGAATAGGAACAACCCTTAATGAAAAAGATCAGCTAAACACCAGAGCCAGGTGAATGCTCTGATGCAATGCTAGTCTATTGTTAAACCCACCACCAGGGCTTCTTTAGTAAATACCTGATTATGCTACTCCTCTGGGCCTGATGAAAAAACCTGCACAAGGGGAATTCTGTTCTAACCATTTCATGCGACAACCCACCTATTTCCTAGGCCATTGTGTATTCCTGTGTTTGTGTGTGACTCAGCTATTGTCCTAAGTAATTACTATGCATACTATCCCTGATCTTTTCTAGTTCTGTTCAAGTAATTACGAATGCCTGATTATTTTCACTGTCTCTACTAGAAGTGAATTTGAATGTTACTGAATAGGTATCATTTTTGCTGAATTCCAAGCTTACCTTTGGCTGCAAGAATTTTCTAGGAACCATTGGAACACTGGTGGAGGCTTAGCTATATGTCAGAATCAATCCTTAAAGGCACTTATAATAGAATAATACTGAAAGAGAGCACATGGATTCATACACTAGACTAATGAGAGGACAGGATTTGAGTATATGGGCTATTGGAATGCCAAGGTTCCAGAAGGCTGTTTCTGTGAAACTTTTTGCCTCCGTGACTGCTCCCAGGCTTTTAGGCCTACCAAGCAGACTGCACTGGAGTGAACGTAGCACCATGAATGCTTTGACCACCCCTGAGTGGTCAACATAGAAACAACATTCCTTACCCAAGGCTGCAGAGTCTGCCCTGCTGGAGGAACAAGTCTTGGCCTCTTCTGTTCTGTAAGACTACTTCTGCCAGGGAGGAAAGGGAATCCTGCAGGGTCATGATGGACTTTTCTATCTCCTATATATCTGCATCTATTGCCATCGATAGGGCCTTGTAATTCTTATCTTGGAGTATTAGGGCTGAGGCCACTACATTAGCAGCTTCAGCTAGTCTATGCCACAGAAAGAACCAAATAACACAGTGGAAATTGCCACACTTTTAACCTGATTGTTTGGAGATGCTACCTGGTTGAAGACATCCTGCCCAGAATAACAAGTCACTGAGTACAAACTATACTAGAATATGAAAATCCACTGGGCATGGTGGCGCACACCTTTAATCCCAGCACTCGGGAGGCAGAGGCAGGAAGATTTCTGAGTTTGAGGCCAGCCTGGTCTACAAAGTGAGTTCTAGTACAGCCAGGGCTATACAGAGAAACCCTGTCTTGAAAAACAAACAAACAAACAAACAACAAACAAAAACAACAAAACAAACAAACGAATATAAAAATCCTCAGTTACATTTACGACTAGGCCATAATGCATGGAGTAAGCCTGGAGGTACAAGCCCACCAAGCATTCTCTGAGGACAGCATGTATCCTACAATGGTAGGGATTACTGTGAGGTTGCAGAGGAGGGAATAGGCTGTGGGTACCTTATTTCTAATGCAGAGTCCCAGTGAGGTAATCAACAGTTCTGTGTTAAGTCCAGGGATACAGAAGTTAAGAACTGGCAGTCCAATAGCCCTTCTTGCCAGCCACTGTGAACTTGATGACAAGGTTGTTGCATCACCCCCTGGGGGTGATAGTAAGGGGGCTCCCAGTTTATCCACCATTGCAGCATTAACATGGGAGTGGTATATTCATATCCTGATCTCATCTATCTTAACAGATATAGGTGTGGTCAGGATCATGGTGTGAGGTCCCTTCCAGTAAGGTTCCAAAATCTTGTAGTTATTTCTGTTAATCCAGACCTGGTTCAAAGCAATAGAGGTTAGGAGGAAGAGCAGACCAATGAACCTTGCAGATGACAAGCTAGAGTTGCTTCTGAACCCTATGGAGGGTTCCCAATGATTTTAAAAACGTATGTTTGTCATATTCAGCTAAGATATTAAACTGGAGGTTAGGTAGCATGGGAAGGGCCCCCCCACATATAGAATCTGAAATTGAATAAGACCTAAAGTATAGGGGTGTTCCTAGTCCTATATAAGGCATAAGGTAGTGTGGGACAAAAAATGGGGTCCCGCATCTGCTCAGGGTTAGAGGCTTATACATGGAGTCTGACTTATACATGGGCAAGGCTTATACATGGAGTCTGACTGCACCACAGACCCCATGGAACCACTGAGTGGGCTTTGGACTATGAGAATCCACATAATCCCACTCCAGGGGTGAGGAAAAGGCACAGTCTGGGGTCCCTGTGGAACTGCAGGAGTCAGGCTCCAACTCTTGGGCACCACAGGCTGCTGGGCACCATGGTAAAGCTGGCTGTGGGATCCCTGGGCTGCATGAAGGTCAGGGACAACAGGTTTTTACTCTCTGACATCGCAGACATGGCTGTATGTCACAGAAGAGTTGAGAACAGACCCTCAGGTGGACTCTGGCCCAGGGACTGAAGGGAAAAAGGTAGAAGGAGAGAGTCTGGGTAGCTCAGGCAGCTTTCTCAGTGGGCATATCCGGTTAATGGCTGGAACACAGGGAGGCTTCCTGGCAAGAGGTTATAAGTGTGACTCTTAGAGGGAAACCTGATCCATTGCTCCAGCATGGTGGATCCAATGAGAAGAGATGGTCCATGGTTTTAAGGCATTTATTGTAGAAAGGCAGAGAGAGGGAGAAGTGTAGAGAAGTAGAGGGTGACCATGGCCAAGTGGAAAGAAGGGGGAAGGGAAGGTGGCGAGGGGGAGCAAGGAAGCAAGAGAATAAGAGGTAAGAGAGCAAGAGAGCGAGGCGGGGTAAACAGCTCCTTTTATAGTGGGCTGTGCCATCCTGGCTGTTGCTCCATAAGTGTGGGGAGGAGCATACCTGGCTGTTGGCAGATAACTGTTGGGGTGGAGTCCAGATAGACTACCAGAAGCTTGGGGCATTATCTACATGACTGATGGCCACACACCTCTCTGCAGGGGGCTGTGGGATGCTGTAGCTGCAACAGGAGCCAGGGGCCCAGGAGGTGTGGCTGAACTCCTACCATCCCATGAAGGTGGGAGTCACTGCTCACCAGGTCTCCAGGGTTTGAGGCCTGTGCTTGACCAGGAGCCAGGCTGTCTGTGCACAATTCATCATCCCACGAGGTAGGAAGGACACCAGTTTCAATGGTTAATTTCATCAAGGCTTCCTTCAGGCCTTGAACTTTGGGATCTGTATGCACAATGTTATTTCCAATTTGTCCCCAGAACCTGTGCTAGAGATTTAGTTACCTAAGAGATGAATACTGGTCCACTGTAAGACCCAAGCAAGGTAAGAAAACCATACCTGGGTAAGATGTCTTCCAGAAACTTCTTTAGAGTTTACATGTTGGCAGTCTCCTTCTTTGTAGGATAAGTTTCTACCCATCCTGGATAGGTATCTACAAAAACTACCAAATATTTATTCATATGCTCCTGGTTTTATTTCTGTATAATCTATTACTCAATTAGCCCCTGGCCATTGACTCCTCCCTGATCCTGGTTCCTGTAGGGGCTCCTTGACTTGAGCCTGAGTAGTCCACAGCCTGGCATGTGGCACAATCTGAGATTTCCTATGCCAAATATTTTGTATCTTGCTCCTCACAGCAATTACTTCAGTTGACTGTGACCAAGTGTGAAGCTTGATAAATCTGATGGATGAATCGCTTAGGAAACTCCTTAGGTAGGGTGGTGCAGCCTTCAAAGGTCAGCAACCATCCATCTCTTCTGTAAACTCCGTGGCATTTCAATTGATTTTGTTTATCTTCACCAATATGTTCAGGGATGCCTGGGTCAGCAGTGCTAACAGGTTGTTGGCAGTGGAAGATTGGGAGGCTTCCCTTTTGGCTTAACAGCTTGTATGTTCCCTCAGGCTGTTTTTGATGTCCAGGGCAATGAGTTATGACCACTTTGAGAGAAAGCCATAATTCCTCCAATAAAGCAAGTACTCAATCCTTATTTTTAATGGGTGTTCCTTCAGCAGTCAATAATCCCCTCTCTTGATATACCAACCCATGTACAAGACTCACAGCAAAGACATATATACTATCATTATAGATGATACCTATGGCCCCTTTTCCCAGTTTTAAAACCTGGGTTATAGCTTTTAGTTCATCTTTCTGGGTTGAAGTTCTTGGCATCAAAGCAGTTTCCCTAATATCAGAGTTCCACTGTCCCTGCATACCTGATTCCATTCTGGATGGAACTGCACCCATCCATGATATAGATACATTCTGCATTAGTCAAGTATGGCATGATGATCTGGATATGCCCCAGAACTATAGAGCAATCAGGCTGCATGTCTGAGGATGGGTCAGGTAGCAGGGTGGCTGAGTTTAGGGCAGATGATGGGTTCTATCTTATGCGAAGGGGATTCAAAAGTACAGCCTGAAAGTGTACCAGTCTGGCTTTGGACAGCCACCAGCTGGATGGATTTTTGATGGCATGGGGGTGGTAATAACAAGTTCCTACCCCATGGTTATTTTGTTAGCATCCTTGACTAGCAGAGCAGTGACAGCAATGATTAGAAGTAAAGCTGGCCATCCTTGGGCCACCAGGTCTAGCTTCTTAGATAAATAAGCCACAGGTCTTTTTCATGATCCCAAAGTTTGCATGAGCATTCCCTTGGATATTCCCTTTCTCTGATCCACATACAGGTGTAAAGGTTTGTGAATGTCTGAGAGGGCAAAGGCCAGTGCCTCAAACAAGTCTCTTCCTAAAGTCTTAAAAGCCATGTCCATCTCAGAAGTCTTTTCAGATAATTTACCCATTTTAACTGGACAACATGTTTTTTAATTTTTTGAGTTTTTTTATATATTCTAAGTTACTAACCCACTGTCAAAACAATAATTGGCAAATACCTCCTCACATTCAGTGGGCCATTTCTTCCCTCTGCTGTTTCTTTGCTGTGAAGAAACTATCTAGACTACTCTCACATTTGTCCATTTTTCTGTTTCCTATGCCTTTGGAGTTCTATCCAGAGAATGATTTTTCTGATCAATGTGTAGAAGTCTTGTGTTTTATTTTTGGTTTCTTTCTAGTTACTTCATGTTCACATCTTACATTTAAGTCTTCAATCTTTTGGGACTGAATTGTGTATTTAGGAATATGTTCAATATTTCTTTAGCTCATCAAATTTTTGAATAGTTATAAAAGTAATTTATCATCATTGTTTGGATTTCAATGGTGTTAGTTGCTATGAGTTCTTTTTCATTTTTCCTCTCAAATAAGTAATCTCTGGCTTTTACTCACTGATCTTACAAAGGGTTTTTCTACTATGACTTTACCAAACCGCAGTTTGAGAGATTTTAAATGAAAATATTTTAAATTTATTGTTCTAAATACACAAATAGCATGAACTTATAACATATCCATTCTCTAATCTCCCATCCAATTCCTCCTCACACATCCCTCTGCCAACTTTATTTTTCTCCCTCTTTTTCTTCTTCCTGTCTTCCTTTTACAATTCTTCTCAGTCCTCTTTTCTTCCTTGTCTCTGCCTCCCCTGCTTAATAACACACTAAGTCTCATTAATGCTGCCGATATATGCATGTTTGTATAGTACTACCCCTGAGCAAGAAACCATGAGCTACACTGCTGAAGAAAATTGTTTTTCCTTTGTTTCTAAGCTTTTAGTATGCATGATTCTTCCTTAATCTTTATTAATTTCTTCCTCCTGCTAATGTTATACTGAGCTTGCCCTTATTTTCTTCTCATTATTTAAGATATAAAGTTATATTATTTATGATCTTAGTACATACTTATCACATATGCATACGTGTATGGTGTTTATCCTGATTTAGGACCATTCTCCCCACATTCAATAACATATGACATGCTGTGTTTACACTTGTATTTCTCTCAAGTCTATTTTTATAATCTTTTAAAACTTACCCTGTGACATCTTTGGTGATTTTGGAGCATGTGTAAGTATGTATACATAGTTGCTAAGATTTAATTGTACCCTTATATACACACCTTAGTAATCTGAAAAGATCCTTGATGTCAACCTTTATAAATATTTTTAAATCTGTCATGTGGTCTTATCTCTCCTGAATGCTCATTATTTACTGATATTATGTACAGTCTTCTCTTCATGAGTGGAATCAGTATGTTTAGTAGATTCATTTGTTTTAAAATTTGATTCATTTAAATATTTCTTCCATGATTTTTCTGTCTTTGTGGTCACGATTCTCTATTAAAAGGCAAATGTTGTATTCCCTCACTGTATCCTATATTTTTTCCTCAGATTGTTTAGTGGTTTCTTTATGAATCAAGGTATTTCAATGTTGTGACCACATATCTCAAAGTCTGTTTTTCTAAGTGTAAGCAAATCTCTCCTTCTTCTTCTTCTTCTTCTTCTTCTTCTTCTTCTTCTTCTTCTTCTTCTTCTTCTTCTTCTTCTTCTTCTTCTTCTTCTTCTTCTTCTTCAGACAGAGTTTCTCACTATAGCCCTGGCTGTCCTGGAACTCACTTTGTAGACCAGTAGCTCTTTTTCTGATTCTTTACAAATAGATCTTTCCTAATTTTTTCCTTTCATGCTCCGTACACAAGGCTTTACTAATAAAGTGACTTTCTGTAGGCAAGGTGTGATGGAATTTTTTCTTTAATCTTTTTTATATTCTGAATACTTTTTATTGGAAAATATAGTCAAAATATCTTAAAGGGTTTTTATTTTCCATTTTCTTTATGTATCTCTATGTGCTACATGCATGCCTATTATTCCTGGAAATCAGACAAGTGTGTTAGAACCTGGAGTTGGAGTTATAGGTACTTGTAAACTACCTGTCCTAAGTCCCCTACAAAAGCAGTACACTTTCTTAACTGTTGAGCCAACTATCTGCCCCCTCCTTGATTTTTTTAGGTTAATGTGTATCATTTACTGTGGACATATCTTTTATCTGTCTATCTATCTATCTATCTATCTGTCTGTCTATCTATCTATCTATCTATCTATCTATCTATCTATCTATCTACCTATCTGTCTATCTGTCTATCTGTCTATCTGTCTATCTATCTATCTATCTCTGGTAGGTGTTCTTCATTAGTACAGTTTCTTTATACGACTCTAGACTTCACTGTAATAGAAATCTAGTGTTGCCCTAGATGGGTATGTTGTTAGTCATTACCAAAAGAAGATCTTGATTTTTACATTTGCTACATCGGCTGTTGCTTCCACTCTTCTGTGGTCAACTGGTCTTGCTGGTTGTACTACCCAAGGGGTCTTCAACCCTATAGGTGGAAGAATAACATGAACTAACTAGTACCCCCTGAACTCATGTCTCTAGCTGCATATATAGAAGAGGATGGCCTAGTTGGCCATCATTGGGAAGAGAGGTCCCTTGGTCATGCAGACTTTATATGCCCCAGTACAGGGGAACGCCAGGGCCAAGGGGTGGGAGCGGGTGGGTAGGGGAGCAGGGCCAGGAGGGGGGAGGGTATAGGGAACTTTCTGGATAACACTTGAAATGTAAATGAAGACATTATCTAATAAATGTTGAAAAAAAACATGGAAAACAAAACAAAACAAACAAACAAAAAAAGGTTTGGGAGAACTCCCCTACCCACCCATTCCTACTTCTTGGCCCTGGTATTCCCCTGTACTGGGGCATATAAAGTTTGCAAGACCAAGGGGCCTCTCTTCCCAATGATGGCCCACTACTATATATGCAGCTAGAGGCACAAGCTCTGCGGGTACTGATTAGTTCATATTGTTGTTCCACCTTCAGACCCCTTCAGCTCCTTGGGTGCTTTCTCTGGCTCCTCCATTGGGGGCCCTGTTTTTCATCCTATAGATGACTGAGCATCCACTTCTGTAGGGCAGGAGGAGGGTATAGGTTACTTTCAGGATAGCATTTGAAATGTAAATAAAGAAAATATCTAATTAAAAAAAGATTAAAAAAAAAAGAAATCCCTAAATAAATGAATTACAGAAAAAAAAAAGAAAAAGAAGGTTTGGGAGCTATCACTTCTATAAGCTCTGAGAAGGGTTATAGGTTGTCTTCACTGATAGGACAATACTGTTTGGAGTCTATTAGGAAAGCCTACATACATGATGAAATCCAAGTTTATATGGGGGATCTAGTTACTAATTACCCACAGTGATTGCAGAGCCAGAGACTGACTACCTTGTAAAAAGTGTATCCATGAGCTTCTGCGAGTAGGGTAGACTTAATTATAACATGCTTTTTATGGACATTAATTCATAGATATGTGTAAACAGTGTCAGGTTTTTCTTCTTAGATGAATTTAGCTGATTGTTGGTTTGAGAAGAATTCATATAAACATCAAAATTTAGTTGGAGTAACATTGCCACCATTAAAGTTATGAAAATCTAGATAGATCTTTCATGAACTCATTATCTTCTGAATGTTAGATCATGGCTTAGATCATTTCTGAACTATAGCAGAGTGATTTTGCCTTACATCCAAGTTCTAAGGAATTCATGATTTTGTATTTGCTAACAAATGATTTCAAATTTGATATATATGGGGAAGGAGAGCAAAGCCAGATGAATTATTTTGATTTTTCTGTTACAACCATCTGAGTCTTCATGTATGAGAATTAACTATTTTAATAGCATCTTATTTATTAATGTTAAATAAAAGATAAGACAAATATAGTAGTATGAAAGGTAGATAAAATATGTAGTTGTATTTTTAAATATCTAAGGTCTTAGTCTCTGTTCCTTTGCTGTGAAGAGACACCATGAAGAAGGCAACTTTTATAAAAGAAAATGTTTAATTATGGTCTTCCTTATAGTTTCAAAACTTTAGTCCATTGCCGATATGGTGGGTACCAGAGCAACACTCAGACAAACATGGTACTGGAGAAGTAGCTGAGAGTTCTACATCCTGATCCACAGTCAGAGAGAGAAAGTGCACCCCTAAGACTCTAAGACTCGCTTCTTCCAACAAGACCATACCTCCTAATCCTTCTAATCCTTTCAAATAGTGCTACTTCCTGATGACTATGCATTCAAAATATTAAT
Source organism: Mus minutoides (assembly GCA_902729485.2). NCBI lineage: Eukaryota > Metazoa > Chordata > Mammalia > Rodentia > Muridae > Mus > Mus minutoides. Next base: position 1,653,693 of record LR749503.1, on the reverse strand, counting down.
CATGGGAGCCATTCTTATTCAAACCACTGCACTTGATGAAAATACTGCAGGTTTTCTTTTCCTTTTTATGTTTTATTTAGTGGATATTTTTAAAACTTTGTTTCTTAAGGAAACATTTCCTATTTAGATTCCAACTTAACTCTTCCTGTCTCTCTTTTGAATGGTATTGAGATAATATGAAAGGCAGAGAAATTAATAAAAATTTCCATATACTTCTAAGAATTTTTTTGAAATATAATTTTTACCACACATTCCATGCATGCTTTTTCTCATGCATTTTTCATTTTCTTTACTTGATGAAATAGGTTTGCTTCTTATATTTGTATTATCATGTCTTCTTAGATGTCCTATATAATTTGTAAAGTCTATTTGATAAAACTATGTCTCCATCCATCTATGCCTTAACTTAAGGGCAGCTTTCCCAACTATTATTAGGTATTAGGTCATATTATAATAACTACTTACCTTTACTTGTATTTTTGCAATTTTGGAGATAGAGGTTGAAGTAGACAATTATCCAACTTGGAAGTAAAACTCGAATTTAAATGTTTATTAGCATATATGCAAAATTATTGGAAGGGACACACTAGGCATATTGAGATAAGAGAAAGTAATAGAAATAGTAATTATTTCTTCACACACACATGAACTTTGAAGACTTAAAAATCTCCTATTATGGTCACAGATGCAAAAATATTTGTACAAATTTATAAGGTTTATGCAATGATTAAAATTCACTCAAACTTAGTTATTGCTCCTGAAATCATATTCAGTACTTGATTTCTAAGAGCAGGAATTATTCTGAGTAAGCTGAAATTCTTAACAGAGTTTTAATTATAATATAAAGTCTTGATATTACCATTATCTGCTATACCGACTGCCACATACTCTAATGTTCTGATAGAGAAATGGACGCAAAAAGTTGGAGAAGAGTTCAGAGAGGAATTATGATATGATGCAAGCATTTTTATCTAGCAGATGAAGTCCCCAGTTCACAGAAGGGAACCATAGTTTTCTACCTTAGTCCTAAAGCACATATATCTCTTCTACACTGCATGAAAACCATGAGAAACTGCATGAGAAACTGCAGTGCTCTTTCTCAGAAGTGTATGGGTGCTACGGTGGCCTCCATACTCTGTTATGTTTGGCTACTTGGTCCCAGGATGGTGAAACATTTTTGGAAGGATTAGGATGTGTGGTCTTTTTAAAAATAGCCTGTGTAGATAATGTATTTATTGAAAAGGAGTTCAATGATCACAAGACAATACATTGTCTTTATGCATCTACTTTAAAAACAAGAATAACATTATAATGCTGAAATACAGAATTCCAAAGATGTTTGTTATATGAACAAAGACTAATACAAGAAAATAAGTCTGGAAACCTAACAGGAAGAAATAGTTTTATTTCTTATTTTCCATATATGTCTTTAATGTCTTCATTCTCCCATAAGAGATCATTTTACTGCATGTGAAGTCTTCTGTGTAGATAACACAAAGTTTTTCTTAGTATATATTATTTTACATTTGTAGTTTTAGTTAAAATTCATTTCCTGTTTGCTATTCCAATTTTAATTACATTTAGTTAGGTCTGGATAAATGATTTTCTGTTACAATAACAAAATACCTGAGATAAACAACCACAATATAGACTTATTTTGGCTCAGAGTTTTGAAGTCCCATGCCCAAACTCCATTGCTTTTGGGTTTGTGGTGAGTTGATACCTTACTGCTGGAAGTATGTATTAGATAGATGTCTTGTCATGGTTTCATTGCTGTGAAGAAACATTGTGATCATGACAACTCTTATAAAGTTCAAACTATAATTGGGGCTGCCTTACAGTTTCAGAGGTTTAGTCATGATGATGTGAAGCATGGCAGCATTCAGGCAGGCATGGTGCTGGAGATGGAGCTGAGAGTTCCATATTCACAGGCTGATCCTCAGGTTGTAAGGAGAGACTCTGTCACACTAGGGGAAGCTTGAACATATAAGAGACTTCAAAGTCCTTCCACAATGAGACATTTACCCCAACAAAACCACACCTACTCATAAAGCCATCTCTCCTAAAAGTACCAATCTCTATGTACCAAGCATTCAAACACATGAGTCTATGGGGGTCATACCTATTTAAACCACCACAATAGAGTATGTTATCTATGTCATAGCTAATCACCATAATAGAGTATGTTATCCATGTCCTAGTTACTAGAAAACAACAAAGATAAAACAGGAAAGGGTCAGAGTCCCAATATACCCACCCTTATTCTTCTAATTTTTTTCTTAACTTTTTAATTTAAATGCATTTATACATCAAACATATTAATAATGTTGAATATTTTGAGAATCAAATAATACATATAAATATGTTCAACTTTTATATTCATATCCTCTCATATCCTAAAAATATCAATAATGAATATTTAATACTATACAAAGCTGAGGATCCTATATCTAATGTTGAATACTAAATTCTTTCAAAACATACAAAATATTCTTTTGGAGTTTAGCATAGTAAAAGAGCATAAAATATTAAAAATGAATCATTAAGAAATATATTCAAGGCCAGGCAGTGGTGGCACAAGCCTTTAATCCCAGCATTTAGAAGGCAGGGGCAGGCAGATTTCTGAGTTTGATTTCTGAGCTTTGTCTACAGAGTGAGTTCCAGAACAGCCAGGGTTACATAGAGAAACCCTGTCTCGAAAAACCAAGAGAGAGAGAGAGAGAGAGAGAGAGAGAGAGAGAGAGAGAAATATATTCAAAAGACCTTATATGATACCACCTGACATAGTGAGAGAGTAATTAAAATTCATTATATATCTGTGTAGATTGTCTAACAATCAGTTTACTTAAAAAAAGTTTATCAGTCTTTCTAGGAGAGAAACTATTTTGTTAATAAGTATATTTTAAAATTTTCAAAATAGCAAAACCCTTTGAAGTAAAAACATTAAGAAAGTGCTAATTTCAAGTACAGTGAGAAAAATGTCAATAATATTTCCATGATGTTTGTAGAACATAATTGTAATATTTTCAATTGTTAATATTCAACAGACAGACTAATTATTTTAAGATGTATTTTATTGTTATGTCTCCCTTTTCATTACTGATTTTATTAGTTTGGATACTGTCTCTGTGACTTCCAATTAGTCTGACTAGCAGTTTATCTTTCTTGATTTTCTCAAAGGACTATGTCCTGGTTTTGTTGGTTCTTTGTATAGTATATTTTTTTTCTATTTGGTTGATTTCAGCCCTGAGTTTGATTATTTCCTGTGGTCTACTCCTTTTGGGTGTATTTGCTTCTTTTTGTTCTAGAGTTTTTGGTGTGCTGTCAAGCTTCTAGTACAAGCTCTCTTCAATTTCTCTTTGGAGGCACTTAGAGTTATGATATTTCTTCTTACCACTGCTTTCACTGTGTCCCATAAGTTTTGATATGATATATCTTCATTTTCATTAAATTCTAAGAAGCCTTTAATTTCTTTCTTTATTTCTTCCTTCACCAAGTTATTGAGTAGAACATTGTTCACCTTCCATGTATATGTGTGCTTTCCATAGGTTTTGTCGGTATTTAAGACCAGTCTTAGTTCATGGTGATCTCATAGGTTATAAGGGGTTATTTTAATCTTGTATCTGTTGAGGCCTGTTTTGTGACCAGTTATATGGTCAGTTTTTGAGAAGGTACCTTGAAGTGCTGAGAAGAAGGATGTGGTGCTTTTGATTTAGGATGAAATGTTCTATAGATATCTGCTAGATCTATTTGGTTTAAAACTTGTGTTAGTTATATTGTGTCTCTGTTTAGTTTATGTTTCCATGATTTGGCCATTGCTGAGATTCGGATGTTGAAGTCTCCCACTATTATTGTGTGGGATGTGGTGTGTGCTTTGAGCTTTAGTAGAGTTTCTTTTATGGATGTGGGTGCCCTTGCATTTGGAGAATAGATGTTCAGAATTGAGAGTTCATTATGGTAGATTTTTCCTTTGACCAGTAAGAAGTGTCCTTCCTTATCTTTTTTGATAACTTTTGGTTGAAAGCTGAATTTATTCAATATTAAAATGGTTACTCCAACTTGTTTATTGGTATCATTTGCTTAAAAATTGTTTTCCAACCTTTTACTCTGAGGTTGAGTCTGCCTTTGTCAGTGAGGTGTGTTTCCTGTATGCAGCAAAAATGCTGAGTCCTGTTTATATATGTATGTCAATCAATGTATTCTTGGGGGGAATTGAGTCCATTGATGATAAGAGATATTAAGGAAAAGTGATTGTTACTTCCTGTTATTTTTGTTGTTAGAGGTGGAATTATGTTTATGTGGCTATCTTCTTTTGGGTTGGTTGAAAGATTACTTTCTCGCTTTTTCTATAGTGTAGTTCCCCTCCTTTTCTTGGTGTTTCCCATCTATTATCCTTTGTAGGGCCGGATTTATGGAAAGATAGTATGTCAATTTGGTTTTGTCATAGAATATCTTGGTTTCTCTGTCTATGGTAATTGAAAGGTTTTGCTAGGCATAGTAACCTGGGCTGCCATTTGTGTTCTCTTAGAGTCTGTATGACATCTGCCCAGGATCTTCTTCTAGCTTTCATAGTCCCTGGTGAGAAGTCTCATGTAATTCTGATAGGTCTATTTTTATATGTTACTTAACCTTTCTCTCTTACGGCCTTTAATATTCTTTATTTAGTGCATTTGGTGTTTTGATTATTATGTGATGGGAGGAGTTTCTTTTCTGGTCCAGTCTATTTGGGGTTCTGTAGGCTTCTTGTATGTTTATAGGAATCTCTTTCTTTAGGTTATGCAAGTTTTCTTCTATAATCTTGTTTAAGATATTTACTGGCTCTTTAAGTTGGAAGTGTTCTCTCTCTTCTATACAAATTATCCTTAGCTTTCATCCTTTCATTATGTCCTGGATTTCCTGGATGGCTTGGGTTAGGAGCTTTTTGCTTTTTGTATTTTCTTAGACTGGTGTGTCAATGTTTTCCATAGTATCTTCTGCACCTAATATTCTCTCTTCTATTTCTTGTAACCTGTTGGTGATGCTTGCATCTATGGGTCCTGATCTCTTTCCTAGGTTTTCTAACTCTAGGGTTGTCTGTCTTTGTGATTTTGTTATTGTTTCTCTTTTTATTTTTAGCTCTTTGTTTTATTCATTGCTTCGCCTGTTTGATTGTGTTTTGTTGTAATTCTTTAAGGGATTTTTGTGTTTCCTTCTTAAGGGCTTCTACCTGTTTACCTTTTTTCTCCCATATTTCTTTTTTTTTCCATGTGAGTGAGGTTTATTGTGCAGAAGTAGAGGGGCGGCAAAGTGGGTAGAAGGGCAGAGAAGAGAAAAAGAGAAAGGAGGAGAGAGAAGAAAGAGAAGAAAGAGAAAGAGGAGGCAGTGATCTCCTAATTTATACAGAAAATGATATCACACCAGTGAGAGTGGTAAGTGAGCCAAGTGGATTGTGGGATTGAGGGTCGTTGGCCTGGCAACACAAGTCAATGGTCATATAGTTAGGCTGGGGCTTAGAGTGTCCTGGTACTAATATTCCTTCTTTCTTGTTACTATAAAATGAAAGGGAGAAAAGAGAGGGGGAAACCAATAGTGAAGAGGGAATAAGGGTGTCATGTCTCTCAAACAACTTCCTGCTGTTTAGGGGCATTGTCAATTTCAGGGTATATCTGGCTTTTACCATTGGAATCAGTTTGGTAACCTTCTGAATCAGGTTCTTCTATGGACAGTGATTCATTTGTGAGCAGCAGCTGATAATCCTGTAACAGGAGCTAATTAATAGTTTGGTTAGAAATTTTTTGCAATACCTCTCCTGGGCATATATCCAGAAGATGTTCCAACTGGTAATAAGGACACATGCTCCACTATGTTTATAGCAGCTTTATTTATAATAGCCAGAAGCTGGAAAGAATCCAGATGTCCTTCAACAGAGGAATGGATACAGAAAATGTGGTACATTTACACAATGGAGTACTACACAGCTATTAAAAACAATGAATATATGAAATTCCTAGGCAAATGAATGAATCTGGAGGGTATCATCCTGAGTGAGGTAACCCAATCACAAAAGAACTCATATAACATGTACTCATTGATAAGTGGATATTAGCCCAGAAACTTAGATTACCCAAGATACAATTTGCAAAACACATGAAACTCAAGAAGAATGAAGATCAAAGTGTGGACACTTCACCCCTTCTTAGAATTAGGAACAAAGCACACACTGAAGGAGTTACAGAGATTAAGTGTGGAGTTAAGACAAAAGGATGGACCAACCAGTGACTGCTTCAGTTGGGGATCCATCCCATAATCAGACACCAAACACAGACACTATTGCATACGCCAACAAGATATTGCTGAAAGGGCTCTGATATAGCTGTCTCGTGTGAGGCTATGCCAGTGCCTGGCAAACACAGAAGTGGGTGCTCATAGTCAGCTATTAGATGGAACACAGGGTTCCCAATGGAGGAGCTAGAGAAAGTACCCAAGGAGATGAAGGGGTCTCCAACCCTATGAACTAACCAATACCCCCAGAGCTTGTGTCTCTAGCTGCATATTAGCAGAAGATGGCCTAGTTGGCCATCATTGGGAAGAGAGGCCCCTTGGTCATGAAATCTTTAGATGCCCCAGTACAGGGGAATGCCAGGGCCAAGATGTGGGAGTGGGTGGGTAGGGGAGCAGGGCATGGGAAGGGGGAGGGTATAGGGAACTTTTGGGATAGCATTTGAAATGTAAATGAAGAAAATATGTAATAAAAATTGGAAAAAATTTTTAAAAAAGATTTTTTTGTACTTGTTGTTGAATGTAGAGACAAGATTAATAAGATAATGGGTAATTGAGACATATTTTCTCTGGATGTGGATAGTACTTACTGGAGAACTGGTCTGAGTTTTGTGGTAGAGCTTACTGGCAACTCCTGTTTCCCAGCTGGGATCCCATTGGTCTCGTATGTAGAAAAAGAGTGTCTTGAACAATAAGATATAAGACATGATTAATCTGTGTTCCTAGCATGTGTATCTCACAAGACCAGTATGGGCAGCCCCCATATTTGTCTGGCCATCTTCTGCAATAATCTTTTGACTGATCAAAGAGAAAACAGGTATAGAGGTCATAATACACAGATGGGGTAACAGAAACAGGAATGATGGCAATCTGGATTGGTTCCTGGCACCTGGCTATGGAACAGTTTCCTGATCCTATTTGAAAAGCCTGCTTGTTATCTGTGGGTGTTTCTTGAACTTCGAATCTCCAGTCATAAGGACTACCCTGGATGGAAATTAACAGCAGGGGAAAGATGAAAAGGCCACAACTAATCCAGTGTCTCATCCATCGAAGTCGAGTTTGGCTGCCGGAGTGAAGCCTCATTTTCTGGTATGGAAGACAAGACGGGTGGTCTTGATGTCTTGCAGAGCTTAACAGAGCACAGTCCTCTTAGGGTCTATGTGTATGAAGAGGAGTCATCTTTAGGTGGAGGAATGAAGGGTTTCAGGTGAGACAAGTGGACCCAGTCAGAGAGTCCCTTGAGCTTGGCAGCTATAGGAGTTACAAGAATTACCTTAAAAGGACCCTGCCATTTAGGAGAAAGAGTTGAGGGCTGATGACCTGGAGGAGATAAAAGGACTTGGTCTCCAATGTTAACAGGTAGTGGGCAAGAAACAGAGTGTGGTCGAGGTAGGTGGTAGTCAGCAAAATTCCATAGGAGAGAACAGAGATGAGAAAGTAAAGGGGTAAGCAAATGATCTGGAAGAGGAGAGCACTTGGGCGAGAAGCCAGGAGTTAGGACAAGACGTCTGTACATGAGTTCAAAAGGTGAGATGAGGAGCAGTCACTTGGGGAGAGCTCGAAATCTGAAAAGAGCCAGGGGTAAGAGCTTTACCCAGTCAAGATGAAGTTCCTATGACAGTTTAACAAAAGCAGTTTTTAAGGAGCGATTAGTTCTTTCTACCTTGCCTGAAGAGTGAGGGTGGTAAGGGATGTGAAAGTTCCAGGGGATATCTAGGGCCTTAGATAGTATCTGAGAAACTTGAGAGGTAAATTCAGGTCTGTTGTCTTATTGGAGAGAGATAGAGATGACAAATTGAGGGATGATCTCTCCATGGAGGAGAAGATCAGAGACTGTCTGAGCCCTTTTATTAGTTGTGGGAAATGCCTTTACGTACTCTGAGAAGGTGTCCACCAAGACCAGGAGGTATTTGACACATCTGACAGTGGGCATGTGGGTGAAATCAAGTTGCCAGTCAGTTCCAGGGAGTGAACATCTAGCCTGTTGAGTGGGAAAAGGAAGGCTGTGATACCTTGAATTGGAGTTACATGTCTGACAGATTTTGCAAGAAGTAGTGATAGATTTTAAGAAATATAAATCTTCAGTAGTGGGCTGTAGGTGAGTTTTAACAAAGGAAGATAATGGTTGGCTATTAGTATGAAAGAGTTGCTGAAGGTATGACAGAGCTTGGCAGATGTCAAAGGGTGAGGGTGGAGATGTAGACTGTAGTGTAAGAATGTCCTGGGGAGCCTAAGATGAGTCTAGGCCCCTAAGGGTCGCAGCTCTAGCTGTCTCATCAGCTCAATTGTTTCATTAGAGACAATAGAATCATCTGTCTGGTGGGACCTGCAATGGATGATCCCAATAGTTGTGGGGAGGTGAGAGGCCTCTAGCATAGCCATGATTTGGCTTGCATTAGTTACTGGTCCTCCCTTTGTGCTAAGTAGCCCACGTTTGTTCCAGATAACAGGATGGGACAGGAGGATATGAAAAGCATACTTGGAATCTGTGTAGATGTTGAGGGATTGTCCCTGTGCCAGTTGAAAAGTGTGGGTGAGGGCTATTGGTTTGGCTTGTTGATTAGTGGTATGGGCAGGGAGGGCCTGTGCCTCCTCTACCTCAGTGTCTGATACTATGGCATAGCCAGCTCTTCTGGATCCTTCATGTATAAAGGAGCTGCCATCTGTATACCAAGTGTGTGTGGCTTGGGGCAATGTGCCCTCCTGTATGTGTGAAGGATGAGGTATAGTTCTTCTAGAGTTTCAGTGCAGGAGTGGGATAGGGAGTGATTAGTATTTCGCTTAGGAGAAGATTAGAAATATTGATAGGTGGACATGATTGGAAAATGAGTATGGGGTCTTCTATTAGAGCTACCTGGAGAGAGAGGACCCTAGAGGGAGGTAGAGTCTATAATCCTTTATATGTTAGAAGCTGTGACAGGTTATGAGAAGAGAAGACAGTTATAGGTGATCCAAAGGTTAGTTTCTTTGACTCTCAAATAACGAGTTCAGTGGCTGCTAGAGTGTGGATACAGGGTGCCCATCCTTGAATGGTTAGGTCTAGGTTTTTTTTTACAGGTATGCCACAGGTGCAAAAGAAGGTCCTATTTGGTTGCCCAAGGCTCCAAGGGCAAATCCCTCCTTTTCTGTTACATAGAGGGTAAAAGGACTCGTAGGTCAGGAAGATGTAAGGCTGGGCCCTAAGGAGGGCCTGTTGGAGCCTTTGAAAGGGTTTGGTAATAGGTTTTAAAAGAGGTCCATGGGTGGGGCCTGATACTGCTTTATATAAGGGTGAGAAAGAAGAGAAAAGGAAGGGACCCATGAACATAAAAAGCTGGCTATTCCTTGGAATGATAAAATTTCTTCTTTTGTAGATGGAACGGTTAGAAATTGAATCAGATTCTTTCTGTCCAATGTAATAGCCTTATGGGTTGGGGTAATTGCTAGTCCCAAATAAGTAACCTGAGGAGTGGACAGTTGGACTTTAGAAGGAGAGACCCTGTAGCCTCAATTAGAGAGGAAATTCAGAAGAGCAGAGGTGTCAATTTGGCTGATTTTTAAAGAAGGGCTACAGAGAAGGACATCATCTACATAAAGTATGATCTTAGATGTAAAGTATGATCTTAGATTTAGGGAGAGACAGGACATGTGGGCACTACCAAAAAGGGATGGGTGAGAGGCCCATCCCTAAAAAATGCAACTGAGTGGTGGGGGCTGGTGTAAGGTTGTCCTCCTACCCCGACAATAGGAAAACAAGAGGGAGATGTGGGCCCCCAAAACTCCGTTAGGATGTACTCACTGATATGTGGATACTAGCCCAGAAGCCTAGACTACCCAAGATACAACTTACTAAACACATGAATCTCAAGAAGAATGAAGTTCAAAATGTGGTCTCTGTGCCCTTTCCTAGAATTAAGAACAAAGCACACACTGAAGGAGTTACAGAGATCATGTGTGAAGCTGAATCAAAAGGATGGACCAACCAGTG
>LR749503.1:1385932-1494615 GCA_902729485.2 Mus minutoides | reverse complement strand
TGGAATCTCAGGGTTGTTTTGATCTGCATTTCCCTGATGATTAAGGATGTTGAGCATTTTTTCAAGTGCTTCTCAGCCATTCGGTATTCCTCGGTTGAGAATTCTTTGTTTAACTCTGTGCCCCACTTTTTAATGGGGATATTTGATTTTCTGGTGTCCACCTTCTTGAGTTCTTTATATATATTGGATATCAGTCCCCCGAGTAGGGCTTTTTATAAATATAAAAGTTTGCTGTTATTTTTCTTAAATCTAGGAACTGAATGATCAAAGGCAGGGTGGAAACTCCTGATAGAAACTAAATCTATACTACAGAAGAGGTTCAAGAATTGAAGTCCCAGGAAGTCAACTGAGGCAATGTATAACTTAGAAGAAATGAAATGAAATAAGTGAAGTAAGCTAGGAAGGGTCCCATATAAAATCCCCTACCAAATATACTATAAAGGGAGAATGATTCAGCCCATCTTCCCAAGACCCATGTTGTCTACTGCAGACATAAAGTGGCTCAACTGTCCAGACTAACCCATTCCAGAACATATCCCTCCTATGGGCATAGGCCTTATTCTAAAATAATAATAAAATCATGCTTGTATATAGGCACATTCATCTTGCCCATTTACAGGACCAGCCCAATGCATTCTTGCAGTACGCACTTGGGAGAACATGAAGAGTATAGCCTTGAAGTCTAGTGTTGGATCACAAGGAACAAGTAGCAAATTAGCTACCTTCACCCATCTCCTCTCAACTTTACAGTATTGTTCCAATTAAGTGACATAGAGTGTTTCTCCCCAAAAGAACAAAGTTCAAAAAGGTAAATTTATCTAATTGTTTCCTTACATTTACTCAGGCTTTACAGATACAAGTGCTAACTAGAACCTCTTCTTAACCATGTAGGAACTGCCAGACAAAGCATACTACAATGCCTTTTTCTTGGGAACGATCAGGACAGTAGAAATCCTAGGGTTGCTAGGCTCAGTAGGAGGGATTTTGTGCATCTGGGTTAGACTGTATTTCTATAAGATGTCATAGTGCTCAAGAAAGGTCAACTTTTATACATACTAATTAAGTACTTTCACTTACTTTATGCTACTTGCAGTATTTCTAGTGCTGTTCTGAACTAAGTATTCATTTTATCCCCATTGGTCTCTTAATTAATCAACGCTTTAAGTGGTCTTGATAAAAAGAATGTTATCTGATGCATGTCTAAAATAAGACATAACAGGCAATTGAATTGAAAATTGTTGCTATACTTTTCCTAAGTAATAGAGTGATCTGCAAGAATTGGGAGTTGGAAAACTTTTCTGGTAAGGACAAGAGATTAAGTATTAGCTGTTATGTTGGTTTTATATGAAAATTCTTTGAACCAAAAACCTTGCCTTGGATGACTTTCTCCTGAAGTATAATAGAAATGAAAGAAACTTATGTTTGGCCTCAACTTTCCTTTCAACATGAGTTCTGACCCTGCTGTGCTTTCTCACAAACACGATTACCACTTGATACTAGACACCACAGAGAATTTAATGAAACGAGTAATGTGTAGATAGTTTATTGATGGTCACTATATGAAATGATTATCTCTCAGTAAGGTGAAGACAACTTCCAATTACCAAAGGGCTCTTGATTCACACCAGTTTATCTAGTAGTGTCCAGAACCTCGCATCCAAAAAAGAAAAAGAAAAAGAAAAAGAAAAAGAAGAAGAAGAAGAAAGAGAGAGGGGGGGAGAGAGAGGGAGGGAGGAAGGAAGGAAGGAAGGAAGGAAGGAAGGAAGAAAGAAAGAAAGAAAGAAAGAAAGAAAGAAAGAAAGAAAGAAAGAAAGAATAGAACCCTTGGAAACCAAGGAAGTCTTGGAAAAAATTAATTTGTATTTGACAGGGGAAAAGAAGCAATTACTAATAAAACAGAGTGAAACAAGTATTAATGAGCAAATATGATTACTCTGCTTGCAGTCAATTCCAAGAACATCTGATATATTCATATTTACATCAAAATAGCATGAATTTTGAAAATAGTATTATCTGCATAGCCTTCCCTTATTACCCATACCTCAATTGAGACCTAACTGGAGGAATTAGGTACAGGATGCTCCCCACTGACCTACCAAATTCCTTAACAACTGGACTCTTGGCAAGTGTGAATTTTACCACCAGAGTGAAAATAAATTCATGTCCCCTTTTAATTTAAAACCATTCCAAAGCACTGCTACATGTAACGTGACAAATGTCCACTAGACCTTCCTTTGATGAATGAATGAACAGACGAGAGGTGGGCTTCATTAGCTCTTTGTAGTTGTTCATTTAGATGTTCAGTACCAAAAAGATATCGTAGAAGAAGACCTTGAACATGGCATGGGCTAGGCTTTTGGGCAATTGAGAGCCTCAGTAAACAGGCAGAGGGCATATGAGGATTCCTATTAAAACTTGCTTCACATCTAACACAGTTGACCACAAATCACTAGCTATGTTTCTGCTCTTCAAGCAACATGGCTAGCTAGCTTATACTCATTTCATCAAAAGAGAGGAATAAGAAAGAAAGAAAGAAAGAAAGAAAGAAAGAAAGAAAGAAAGAAAGAAAGAAAGAAAGAAAGAAAGAGGAGGGAGGAAGGAAGGAAGGAAGGAAGGAAGGAAGGAAGGAAGGAAGGAAGAAAGAAAGAAAGAAAGAAAGAAAGAAAGAAAGAAAGAAAGAAAGAAAGAAAGCAAGCTATTGAGAACACAGCAATCAAATCTTTGTACTTTCCAGTGTCTAACACAATACCTTGAACATATTGGATGCTCATTATGTTTATGATAGACAAGTAATAATAACATAAAGCATAAATTTTGGGCATGCAATAAAAAAATCCTTTACCTCTCATTAGGCTGAGATATGAACTCACTGCATATGCTGCTTCTGCTGCCAAATAAGCTACCTGGACCTTGGAAAAGCTTAAGGAACCTGTGAGCCAGGGATCTATCTGTCATACAAACCTGGTAGCATGAATTTATTCCTCACAACCCAAGTAAAGGTGGCTGGAGAGAAGTGGTAACACAAAACTGTCCTCTGACCTCTACATGTGTGACATAGTACATGCACACACATTAATAAGAAATAAATAAGAGAAGAAAATTTTAAAAACTATATAAAGCTCTCAGTTTTAAAGTACAGTGTCAACAAAGTTTTATTTCAAATGTAACTTCTTACATTATAGACACCAGCAAACACCCACCAGAAAAGGACACTGGTCAAAGGAGAGATTCTGGCTCTTGTCTCTCAGACTCTAACTTTCTCATTTGCTCCCATGCTGACTCTAATTCTAGCTGAAAGTCTAAGGAAAAGCAGGCCAAAGGGGAAAAACAAAAAAAAAAAAAAAAAAAAAGAAAGAAAGAAAAGAGAAAAGAATGAAAGAAAGTAAATCCATACAGCAGGAGGCCCCAGAGCTGTTAGAACCTGCACAGACCACCTTCCCTCTGTTGCTCAGACCACTCTTCTCTATGATTTTGGTCTTACCTTACACAGACTAAAAACACACATTGACCTTCACATAAATATTACCTAATGTCAATCTTCTTGCGCTTTGACCTCTAGTGCTTTTCCTTCATATTCTAAGTCTGTGTTGCTGTCCTAAATTCAAGTCTGGTTTCCAAACTATTATTTTCAGTTAACACTTCAGTGGGTTTCACAAGAAACCAGGCCTGCCTAGGTTTAATAGAGAGAATTCAACTGTCATCATGACCTCCAAGATGAGTAATTATAGATTTGCTGTCTGTTCAGAAGCCAACTAAACACAGTAAAACTAAGATGTGTAATACCATTACTCTCATGTCTTAAGAGATCCATTTCACAAGGGCAAATGGAGGTATCGTTTTCCATTAGTAGAAACAAGACTTACTCTAATAGGTATGTTTCTAGTTCTTAGGAAACAGGTGTTAAATAGATCTAGAGAGATAACCATCCTAGCCAAGCAAGCAAAGTACAGAGTAATCATGTACTCGAGAAGGAACAGCAAACAGAAATCTGGGCATATGACCCCAGCCTGCAAGTATTGAGAGAATCAACTGAAGGGAGAAGTCCATTGACACCCAAGAGCCAGATGGAGAGTACAGGAGAATTAATGAATTCCACATTTACATACCAGTGGTCTGAAAGTTCTCTGTGGACACATTGACTGTCCCACTCTTTGCAGCCACAGAGTGGACAGGCCTATGGCCAGAGAGGAGGGCACATGAGGCCCTGTCCTCCTCCTCCCTTGCCCACAGACACACTTATGTATCACTGTTATCACTTCATATCACATAGTAAGCTGCTGAACTCTAGTCTGCCCGTTACATTCTCCTACTCCCTCCTTGGATAATGATTCACTCTTCCAATACCATGTTGATGGTATATGAAGATACTTCAAGGAAGATCTGTGGCATGTCATACTATGACTAAAAAATACACATGCAAACCTTAATCATACATACATTCACTCATCAAAACAGCTCTTACTTCTGATCTCATTATTGCTTTTGATGGAAAGAAAGTCAACATCTTCTTGCTACCTGTAATCAATCCCTTTCTTTTCCTTTCCTAGTAAAGAGGCATCTACAATGCCTGTGATATCTTCCCCTCATGGCAGGTTCACAGAGCAACTCTCCAGGTTCATACCTTTGTGATTTATCATCTATGTCATTGTAATTCTTTTCTAATTCATCTCCTGTCTCCAATATCTCACCTCTCTAATGTATACCCAAATACACAGTTGAGCAAGCTTCTTAAATGTTTTATTATCAACCTCCTACACATTGTCATCTAGGCATTCTAAGGGTCTCCACAATATTTACAATGTCACATTCTTCCCTGATGCTTCTCCAGGGACTTCCTTCCCCATACCTTGTTTCTGCCACATAATGGCATGCACCTCTCTCTTCCTATCTCTTTTTCTCCCATACCTCTTACCCTTCATTGTACTCTTACACTAGTTATCCATACCCACCTTTCACTACTGCACTATAATTTGGGCTCACCTCACATTATAAACAATACCATTTTCACTAAGCCTTTCCTACTTTAACCTACCTTACCACCATCCTCCCACCCCCAATAAATTGTGTGACACTTAAGAGCCGGGTGTGGTGGCGCACGCCTTTAATCCCAGCACTTGGGAGGCAGAGGCAGGCGGATTTCTGAGTTCGAGGCCAGCCTGGTCTACAAAGTGAGTTCCAGGTCAGCCAGGGCTATACAGAGAAACCCTGTCTCGAAAAACCAAAAAAAAAAAAAAAAAAAAAAAATCCCTTAAGCTAGCAGCTAAATTTTATGGTTGTTAGTATCCAAACTATAGCATCTTGAATATTAAATGGCCTTTATTCAATCACTCAATGAGCCATATGTCACTTTAGTTGTTCTACATTCATGAGATGGCATACCACTACCACATAGAATTGAGCTGAATTCACCTCTATAAGCAAGTTTTTCTCCATCTCTGCCAAACATTTTTGGCACAATGAAACTGGTATTATTTCTAGTTGTTTTTTAAATCTTCAAAAATAAAACTAAATATAAACTACATTCATTGAGCAACACCTTGCAAGTGATGGTCTTGTAATCTTCTGAGTGTGTAATTTTTTTCACAAAATCTGAACTTACAATGAGTTTACATAAGTAACAGTCATTCAAACAGGGTATGTATTGAGGCAGAAAGGTCCTGTTGATATGGCTGAAAGAAAACCTAGCCAAATAATACCTAAATCAGTTGTATATTTTCTACACAAGGTATAAAAAGACCTCTACTTTGAATTTTACTTCAACAACAAAGAACAAATCCCCTAAAATATATCTGAGTTAATACTGCAAATGAATTCTGATAGGTGCAAGGTTTTCTGTCCTTATACATGAACTATTTTATTTTAGTCAACTGCAATGTAATTGGATTTTCTTCAGGCATTTCACAGCTAAAGTGACTGACAGGTTTATTGCTGATAACACTAACTCTGGTCAATAGGCCACCAAGGACACATTGTGCTCATTTAATAAATGGTAATAATAAGCAGGATCATGACATCTGAAAGGTATTCTTATTAATTAATTCTCACCCAAAGTTATACAAGGTAGTCTTTTTTTTTTTTTTTCAGAGCTGAGAACTGAACCCAGGGCATTGTGCTTGCTAAGCAAGTGAGAAAGTCTCCAACCTCCATACAGCTTAAAAAGATTACATAGTCATTTTCACCCAGAAGGTTGGACCTGAGTTCTCATAAAAATAGTGCAACACAAAATGCACTCAATATGAAACATTTACTACTACAAATTAAGAGCTGTATTTTAGGCTGTAATCAACACACACTTGAATTCTGACTTTTCTAAAACAACTAGATTTAATACAAAGCTTTTATTATTTATCAGGATTGTATACAAAAAATCATTAATGATTCTACATTTTATAACACATGAAAATTTATATTATTCCTATAAATATGCTTTGAATAATTCTTTATAATTTTTAATTCTTTACTTTGTATGTATATTATGTGTATACATTCATATGTGTTTGTATATATATGTATATATATGCATATATGTGTATATATATGTATATATGTGTGTGTGTGTTCTTATAGATTCATATTTGCTTAAGTATGTTTGTGTACAGAAGCCAGAAGACAGCCTTATATTTTATCCATCAGGATCCCTCCCCTTCACTTATGGGATAGATTCTTTTACTGATCTGGTTGCCACTAATTAGGTTAGACCAATTGGCCAATGAGAGCACAAGACCTCCCTTCTGTATCTCTCCAGTATAGGGACATAAGCACCTGGCCACATGCCCAGCATTGTCTTGTAGGCTCCTGTAATGAATTCATGTCCTTATGTTAAATGGCCCGTGAAGTTTCTGCATAGCTCTTTCTAGTCTCTCTAAGAAAGAAATGTTCTTCCAGGCTACTACAGCTAACTGTATATCGTACTCACTCTTGAATCCTCTAAGTTATATCTTCCCTTTGCTGTATTCTCTTGATCTCCACATTCCTTACTCTATGCTTATCATCATTTGCAATTTCATGTCTCCCCTTAAAATAAGGCCCTGAACAATGACTTTAATAATCTTACAAAATTCCACTATTTTTCCTCCTACTTATCTTAACAACCATGTCCTTTCCATCCTCCAAAATGACCCCAAAGCATGGTCTTATTCTCCATAATCTTCAGTGCTTCATCATTTGACAGTGCTGTCTACCACTCCTGAAATGTCTGATCCCACCCTCCACTAGTCCAGGTAGTTATCATCTCTCTTTTGATGCTGATGTTGCTCCTGGTGATAATAGATACACAAGTGTTTTTCAGTGTAAACTTTTATCACCTCTTCTCATTACCTCTCACATCCATATTAATAGCTCTCCAAAATGCGTTCTATAGTCCCTACTCCTCTGGAAAGATCTATTCCTAAACTTCCAGCAGACTATTCTTCTAACACTGTGAACAAAAAAGAAATATATCCTTTTTTTCCCCTTTCCTTTCTCCCCAGGGTCTTTATCATCGGGTACCCAAAACTAAATCTCTCTTTTGAAACTTCTTCCTTCTCACATTTTGTCAACCACTAAATGATTATGACTCAAAATCTGCATACTTATTGACATGTGTTCCTTCTACATATCCATACTATTACCATAATTAACATTGTGATAACCACACAGAGAACACATTACAGAGTAACTAGCATATAGGTGAAATTGTGTGATCAGCATGGCCACTGAAATGGGTCATGAACCAACTTGATAAGTGACTTCTGAATTGGAATAAATAAAAACATAGGTGTGAAAATTCTGTGTTCTCTTTTCACATTACAGTGACTGCAATACTTTGGACAGGGATGCTTCATTAACTTAATGTTCACTGTTTTCCTATGAAGATCAGAAAACCCATGCCAAGCTACATCATTCATATAGTGAAAGGAAAAAAAAAACCATAATCAATTTTGTTCCTCCCTGGAATCTATGGTATGTTTTTCCCATATGTCTTGATCTTTTCACTTGTCACCTGTTCAAAATACATTAAATAGAATTCTCTTCTCCATACTTTCTCTATCCAAATAATATTATTCTTCCATCATCTAATCAGTCCTCCATAGAAGCCTCCGCTGATGCTCCAAACTAGAGTCAATAATCTACTTTTATGCCTTTATAAAACAATACACTTATTTTTAGAGTATGTGTCACTGTTGTTGAGTCTTTGATTTTAAACACACTTCTTCTTCTGGCCTGAGATATACTGCAAGCATAATCAGAAACAACATGCTTGTTTTAGTGCACCCTTAAACAGCATGCCCACTGGCACAAAGTAAGAAACAAAATTTTTTTTAATTGAAGGCTGTTTCTATTTGTATCTGCAGTATCTAATACTTGGAATAAATATGATATTCCCATAAACAATACTTATTTAAATGCCTTATAATATCTATTCAATTGTCTCATGGCTAGAGTAGACTTATCTATGATACTACTGCTACCCTTCCCTTCCCCAAAACAATGAGACCACATCTATGAAACTTATGAAACCAAGAAAAGAATACAGAACCCTCTAAGATAGCAGTTCTTAACCTGTGGGTCATGACCCAACTGGGGATTGAACAACCCTTTCACAGGGATCCTATATCAGGTAGCATGTATATGCATTAGAAAAATTATACTTATGAAGTAGCAACAAAGGAACTTTATGGTTGAGAATCACCATAACATGAGGAACTGTATTAAATGGTCACAGCATTAGAAGATTTGAGAACCATTGGTCTAACAGTTTATTTAAGAAGCTTTATGAGAAAGAACAGGAGAGTGAGGTATTAATCCTCTCTTATCCATCAGATTTCATAACTCCTGCCTAATAAAAGGGAAAGCATACATATAATATAGATGGAGCTACACATATGTTTGTGTGTGTGTGTGTGTGTGTGTGTGTGTGTGTGTGTGTGTGTATCCATTTGTAATCCATTGGCCATGATGGTCACACAACTACATTTACACACAAAGTACTGGATAGTACTACTTTCTGTAAAGCTGTAATAACATCGATTGAAGTGATAGTTATTGATTTATACACACACCTGCATATCTACACACACAGGTATTTGCTTGTTCTTCCCATGTGAGTATAATAAAAGAAACATAAATAATTAATAACTAAATATGATAATCTACAACAGAAAACCAACATCTGCTTTAACTGGCACAAAACCAATCACAACCTGTCCTTCAGCAGCAAGACATTGGTACAAATCTATATTCTAGAGAGTCAATTAATTTTTATCATCCCTTCATCTTTAAAAGTCACCATTAATATCTTATTTGGAGTCTTCATGGCTTATCCATCATTAACTCTGATAACCTTTGCCTGTTCAGATCTACCCACTTACTAACATTTAACTACAGTCTTACCCTATATAAAAACCTCTTTCCATCTTATTCTTTTCTTTTAGTTCATTAAATGTCCCCTCCTGCCATGGTGACTTGCTTAAAACTATCACTTCAATCCTTGTCTTGATTATTTTTACTCATCCTTCAGCTTTCAACATAAAAGTCTCTAGACTGGCCTGCCTCATTAAAAAAAAAATACAATTAGTTTGTCTTTTGATAAGAGTTAAAACTTAAGGAGAACAAGAGAGATGCTCTAGGTACTGGTGAGGTTCTTTTTCTTAATGTTGTATTAACTATATGAGTATTGTCCATGCAAATACATTGAGCTATTTATCTAAAATAGCTTTGCTTCTTTCTTATATTTTTTATTTTAATAAATATCTTTTTACAATGGTACACAATGATCATATGCATTCCCATTTTATATATTACATATTTCACAGGTGAAATTCTGTATCATTTAATTAATTCTTACTATGCCCCCACTCAATTGTAACTGCCACAGAGGGAAAGAGTGTAAGGAACTACTTAATATTCACTGACTATATCAGAGTAAACTCCACTGAGAAATACAAGAGTAGGTCAAGTCAAATGACGCAGAATCTCTGATAAAATAAGCACAACCACCTGCTATGGACCTTTTGCTTGTTCAGGGACTCTTTCACTTTCTAGTATTTATTCTGGAATAATATACTAGAAAGTTTATTTTTGAACTGAAAAGAGAAATCCTGTGCTGTTTGGGAAGTCTGAGTGAGAAAAATAAAAGGGCCAAACCTCCAGAACAAGACTGAAACCAAGAAGAGATCGTGCAGATCTAGAGACAGCAATGAAAACAAGAGCCAACAGATGCCAGCCCACAGCCAGGGCAGCTGAGCCAGAGTGGGCTGAAATGTAACAAACCTAAGCAGCAGAAAATCAAAAATATGAGCTACTTAAAATGGATTGATGGGTTTTCCTCTGGTGTAGTGGATTTGCTTTTACATTGCTGGTGAATAGACCTTTCTTTTTCCTTTTTTTTTTTTTCATTTTCTTCACTTTCTTTATTAATTGTGTTTAGATTGGCTATTGATAATCATTTGTATTTGCATATGAATTTTAGGATAGTTTTTCTGATTCGCACTGAGAATATAATTAGAAACTAGGTGGGCGTTGTATTGAATACAATAATATTGTATTGAATGTGTAGGTTACTTTCAGTAATATAGCCATTTTCTTCTTAATTCTGCCAATCCGTATGTATAAAGGTCTTCCAATTTCCTAGTGTCTTCTTCGCTTTGTTTTCTTAGTATCTTCAAGTTTTCATTTTAGGGATCTTTTATCTCTTTGGTTAGACTTATTTTTTTGGTATTTTGTATGTATGTTTATATGCATATACAAATATGCACATTAGCATGTGTGAATGTGAAGGTGTCATACAACAAGAACTATTTACCTTATTTCTCAAGGAGAGTGTCTCAGTGAGACTTGGAGCCCTCTAATCAGTCTTGGCCCTCTGGCCAACAAGCTCCAGGAATTCTGGCTTTGTACCTCACTAAAACTGGGACTCTAAGAGTCCTTCACTGTGGTCAGGTTTTTTCATGAGTGGTGAGCATCCTGCTCAAATCCCTACCCACGTGTACATAATGAATACTTGTGACCTAGGGATCTCCTGGCCCCTCTTCCTGTGTTTTGTTTTAGTCTTATTGCCTCTCTTTTCATTGGCTACTGAACAAACAAACTTTGTACTGTTGATACTCACCCTCATCGTCTCTGCTTCATGATGCCAAATGAACTAAAAGTGTCTCCTTAGGAGGAGGGACTCTCCTAGAAGACACACTGACTAAGAAATTGTAGTTAACACTCTTGTCTCCTTCCTATATGGTTTCTTCCCAAGACCAACAGGCTATCCTAAACTTTGATGGATAAAGGGGGAAGGGGCTCTACCTCAATTTTTTTTCCTTTTTCCAGTCTTTATCATCTCCTTGACCCAGCAATGCTGAACTTTCTCAATGATGTAATTCACTCTCATTTTTGACTTCTATAAATATTTTTCATTGACTTGGGCTTGGTTTTAAAACACCACCGCAGTTTTTGTGCCAGTTACAGAACAGAGTTCAGAAGTATTTCCACTGCTTATATTTGTAAGTGAATTCTAACTTTAAAAATACAATGCATTGAGTGAACTTCCCAAAAGTTGAAGAAGTACCAAGCCCTTAAATACTTGTTTCCTAGTGATCCCTTTGTCCCACTAGGCCATTCTCACCCTCATTACTCTCAAGCTTTGCAGAGAAGCAAAACCAATGGGCAGACAAATCTCACCTACACATCCCACCTGCCCTTCATGGCTGTTGGCACAAGTAAAGGCATTTACTGCTCCAGAGTCCTCAAAAGAAACAATGCAAAGTATGATAGAAAGTCATTTAAATATAGCCACAGCGGGACCTGGCAATGTTACAGCAAATTAAACTTTAATGAGACAAAGAAAATGCTGAACTTTCATTAAATTTAGCAGAGAAAGGAGCATCCAAAGGACACAATGCCCCAGATCTCAGATGTAGGCACAGAGAAACAACTACATGCTATGCCCATTCAGGGTTAAGGATTTTCAAAGCATACAAGACATCCAGATGTGAGAAGACAAAAATATTAATTTTTACTTAAAAGGCAACATAAACATATGTAATGTTCTTCTTGAAGACTGGAATCACATGATGTGTAAAAATGTCATGTTTCTGTGTCAAGGAAATATATGCACACAAAGAAAACTAGCCTAAATATAGCTGTTGACTAAGACCAATTGACCTCAAAGCCAATATAATGTGTCTTCTGAGATTGCCCTTCAGGAGTGGATGTGCAAATAGGCTCTGTAAGAGATCTGGATTCACTCTGGTCTCCAACTTTGTGTCCCAGAACACACTACATCAATCTGTTGCACCTGCTTTTAAGACTGTCATAGAACCCAGGCAATAATAGTCAATGGAAAAAATGGAAACAAAGAATGATAATAGTAAGTTTACTCCCCAGGAACCAATACTTTAGCCTTGGGTACATTTTTCTACCACAAGACAAAGACTATGCTCCTTTGGTGATGGACATTTCCTACCCTACATCTCTGATCTATATGCATAGTATCAATAGAGTCTGTCAGACTCTGGCTTCCCTTCAGGATGGATACCTGAGAAGCAACTTAAGGAATGTGATCCAGTAGTGGGTAAGATCGTGGTGCTTATTAACCTACCTACTACCACTGTCATCTTGGGCTGTTCATTATGACTAAAGGACACAGAAATTGCTCTACCCTGCTAACACTGCAATCTGACAAAGCCCTAGTCTGTACAGACCCAACTCCCTATGCTCTTCAAAGCAATTATAATAACTCAGAATATGCATTAAAGAATCAGACTATGAAATAGAAATTCTGACCTTGCCATGGACTTTGTATCAATGAACTGCCTTAGTCAAACTTCTGCAACATGAAGCTTCTTGGAAATACAGTTTAGAGTATTTTAATGGCAATTAAATCATGAATGTGACAATTGACTCTGTTTCTGCCATATAAAAGTGCTTAGGAACAAGAGAAATGTCTCAGCCATTAAAAGCACTTATCACTCTTGCAGAAGAACTGGTTTTGGCTCCTAGCAATACATGAGGCAGCTCCCAACTACATATAACTCCAGGATCTGATGCCAGACTCTGGCCTGTGTAGTCACTAGCACTTAACTGCACATATTGATAGGCACATAAATACACAAAATTAAAAAAATAAAACTAAATCATCAAAAGATAATGAAAGTTATCAAAAAAAGGCATTTATCATTATTGCTGTTATTTACTTTTACAATTACCTAGCTTATCAACACTAATTCCATTGCCATATGAAATTGCCACATTTGTGTTTAGCCTCTGAGTAGCCAGAAGCCACTTGTAGAAGGAAACAGGCTGTGACTTGATTAAAGCTATCTTTCCATGGATGAAACACTATGACCAACTTGAGGCAACTTGAGTAGGAAAGGATTATTTAACTTAAATATTCTGAATCGCAGCCCACTGAGAGAAGGCAAGGAAGGAACTTAAACCTAGCAAGAACCTAGAGACAGGTTCTGATACCATGAAGGGGTACTACTCTCTGACTTGCTCATTCAACTTTCTTATAGCACCCAGTACCACCATTGAGCACCACCAGAAACTCCAAATTGAAGTTTCCTCTTCTCATATGACTTTGGATTCTTTCAAGTTGATATGAAACTAGCCAGCACAGGTAGAATGGATTGATTTGATTTCACAATGGAGCCCTGGGACACCAAGAATTTGACTGGAAACTGAGTTTGCAGAGACCATCACAGGGAGGTTGGTGTCCAAATGCCAAAGGCTTGTGTTATCTGTTTTACTACTTCCCTAGAGGTAGACCATACTGATTTAATGATTAAGTCTTCATGTGAATGCAGTGTTCTGGTCTGGCACCTAATGAGGACAGAAGCATTGTCCCCAAAGCAGAAGTCATCAGGATAGAGACCCAAGCAAGGGCCAACCAAAGCCAGCCAGGGCTAGCTAAGCTCAGGATGTGGCTTTCCATTTAAATTCATCATTTTTATGCCAGCAGGCAAGACATTCTCCCCCAATAGCTAATGCTTCTGTAGAATATTTACAAGCAGAGGCATTTATCAAAATAACATATTCTGACCTGCAGAAATTGATACATCTAGAAACAACCTCCTGAGTAATATTGCTTATAGACCTTGTCACTTTCTGAAATGATTCAGTGAGAAAGAAAAATGAAGTTGCTGTGGCTTTCTGCATAGCAGGTGAAGCACGCATCTCCTCGTGCCCCAGCAGTCCAGAGTAATTCTGTAGGAACTTTTCTCTTACCCCTAATAATAACTTAGTCTCCTCTAAATATCTTTGAGGACATTCATGGTAGATGGTAGAAGATTCATTCTCCCTAATATTGTTCTGTAAATTACAGCTGTACTAGATCATTATAAAAAAGAAATGGAGGCATTGAGTTGAACAAATAAATAGGAAATGGGAATGTTAGAGTTTTGGTTATCTTGTTTGCTGTTCCTTGAAGCTATTTCAATGAGACTAAGCTTTTAATAGGAAAAGAGAGAGGAAGCATTGAGTTGAATAAACTTCAAATAAGATGTCTTCCAGGACCCAATTTCTCATTGTGGGTCCTATTGAAAATCCCAAATCTGTCTCTCAAAGGGAAAGCAGGACAACATTCCCACATTAGGACCACAAAGAAGTCTCTCCTCCAAGTCCATGATGAACAGTCTCTACAGGAAAGTCTATCTTCTAAGTTTGTTTTCTCCTCACCCTATGAATAAATCAATGAGCCTCTTCCATTCTGTGTACTGCATCTTCAGTTACATGTCGAATTCTTTCTCACCTTGATGGTTCTAGTAAATGTGTTGAAATACATATAAACTAAAGACAATTGTTGTTTCTAAGATAAGACCTGAAGAATGGCACAGTGATGTTCAGAAGATAAGACTGAATGTAACAAGATATATGTGTTCTGCTGTAGTAAATAGATCAGTGAGTTCCTCAACATATATAAAATGTTCTTGAATGTTGTAACAATACAACTCTTTCAAATCCTTTGCATAAACTTGGATATAGGCCTGTCAGAAAAGAATTAATTTCTCTCAAAATAAATATATTTCATAGCATGAAGACAGAAACAAAGGATCCTTCAACAGTAAACCTTCCATATAACAAGACCAAAACATACTCACAAGTAAATTTCTAGCTTATATTTTCTTCCAATAAAAAAAATCTCTAACTACACAGTGACAGCTAAAAGAGTCAAACTTACTCTGATTATTCTACCATGTTACATTTTATGACTCTATTGAGTTGTATTTTTTAATTTAGCATATACTGAACATATAATAATAAACTGAATGTCTACATATAATCAGTACTGAAATCTTAAAAACTCATAAAACATAAATAAAAAGATAAAATATAGAGTGATGAATTCAACAACCAAATATAAAATTTGTACACTGAAAATTTCAAAACATTTACCAAATTAAAGAAACCCTGAAAAAGTTGGTATTAATCAGAAATTTTAACATTGTAAATATGGTAAAGACAAGATCTATAGATTTTCCAAAATCTATCAAAATAATAAAAAGCTTCTTTGGAAATAATAATTTTATCCTAAAGTAGATGGAAAACCAAGAGATCCGGAATAAAGAAGACAAACTTCAAAAAGAGCAAAGTTGCAAAAGTCATAAATCTATGAAGACTTATTAGAAATGCTTTGGTAATTAAGCACCTGTGAAAATGGACACATTGATCAGTGTCATACAATTGAAAGTTAATATACATCTACTTGTGGGACCTGCTGAGTTCTGACAAGGTAGCAATGCCATCCAGTGCAAAAAGAAGAATCTTTCCAATCCAGTCAATGGTACTGGGACTCTAAGTAGTTTCTCTCTCTCTCTCTCTCTCTCTCTCTCTCTCTCTCTCTCTCTCTCACACACACACACACACACACACACACCATGCATACACAGCCACACACACAAAAAGAAGTCTAAATTGGCTTCATATCATATACTAACAAATTAATCAGAAGTTTAAAAGTTATCACTAAAACTATAAAACTCCTACAAGAAAGCATATACTTCAATCAAACCTTTAATAATATGCCAGTTTCTCAGATTTGACACCAAAAGCAAAATTAAATATGTAAAAGGAACTTTATTGTCAACATTAACAATTCTGTGCTTCAAAGAACACTCATGAGAAAATGCAAAGGCAGGATGAAAAAAGTTATTTGCAGATAATATTTGATAAACAGCTTTTGCTTAGTTATGTAAAGTACTTGAGCTGGAGCTTATTCATAGAATGTTTGTCTAGATTACATATAAAGGCCTAGTTGGTCACAAATGGGAGGAGAGGCCCTTGATCCTGTGAAGGCTCTAGGCCCCAATATAGGGGAATGTCAGGGCCAGGAATGGGAGTGGGTAGGTTGGGGAGCAGGGGAAGGGGGGAAGAGATAGGGTATTTTCAGAGGGGAAACTAGGAAAAGGAATAACATTTGAAATGTAAATAAAGAAAATATCTAATAAAAAAAGAACTGTTATGACTCAATAAAACATGTGCTCTCTGTTGTTTCAATAGATTACTTGAAACAGAGTAATTTGTGAAGAATAAAATCTGTTTGTCACAGTTCTAGACGCTGGGCAGTCTAAAACCAAAGATGCTGCTAGTGAGAGCCTTCTTGGCATAGCTACACATAACAAGAAGCACAAAAGTAAGTCAGACAGTGTGTAGGCTTTTTCTAGGGGTCTTAATCCTATCAGGGAAGAATAGAGATGTCCATGTCTCCTCACAAAGACACTACCTTGTAATGTTACCACAATCCAAAGTTTTTATTTTAAAATCATACTATTTTTTTTTTTTTTTTTTTGGTTTTTCGAGACAGGGTTTCTCTCTGTAGCCCTGGCTGTCCTGGAACTCACTTTGTAGACCAGGCTGGCCTCGAACTCAGAAATCCACCTGCCTCTGCCTCCCGAGTGCTGGGATTAAAGGCGTGCGCCACCACGCCCGGCAAAATCATACTATTACCCAACTCAAAAAGTATTAAAGGATTTGAATAGGTACTTATCCAGACAACATATTTGATAACCTAAAGCTATGTTTTTAGTTATTAAGGAGATATATATCAAAACCATAATGAGCTACTGCCCCACACCTAAGATAGCTGTAATCTCAATATAGACAATAGCAGAGGTTGGCAAAAACATAGAGAAACTAAAATATTCTCATGTGAATATAAAACGGAACATTCATTTTGGGAGCCAGTTTGGTAGATTCTAAAAGCATACCAAAAACAAGTGCAAGTTCAAAACATGTGCCTACATAAGTAATATAATAAAAGTTAATGTAGTATATATCATTCATGATAGTAAAAATGTGAGAATAACTCAATGCTAATAAGCTGGTAAATGGGTAAATAAAATGTTATATGTAATGTGTGTGAGTGTGTCTGTGTGTCTGTGTATGTATCACACAATGAACTACTACTCAGCCTTGGATAGATTACTTATATAAAGAGAATGAACCTTTAAAATAACCATGTGAAGTAAAAGACTCAAACACAAAGGTCACGGAATGCAACACAAGTCCACCTGTTTGAAATGTCTACAAGAGGCAAATCCAGAGAGACACACATAGATTAGTGGTTGTTAGTCACTGAAGGAAGAGGAAACAGGATAATTGCCAACAGGTGTGCTGTTCCTTTTTGGAGGGACAAACAGTAATTAAAATGACATAAGGTTGATTGCTATATAGTTTCCTGAATATTTAAGACTATGGAGCTTGAATAAATCATAGCATATGAATTGTGAACTATTCCCAAAATTTTCAGAAAAGAACTTCATACTTGAGTCATACATATTTAAAAATTGTGACAAGTTTTGATAAAGCTCAAGTAATTACATTTTTAAAATATACTACCTCACAAACATACATAAAGGAACACAGTGGAAAAGGAGTCTCAGACTGTGATAAATTTTCAAAGTGTTCTTGGTGGTCGGTCTCTCAAGGAAGTTCTCTATGAATCAGTCAACTACTGACTGCCTCATGTTTCCAACGATTGTCACTACTGATGAGAAATACTCAAATAAGCCACACCAAGCCCTTTTCCAAGCCTACCTGAGGTGCTAGCTTCAGCCTTAGCCTGAAGAACCAGGATTAATGAGTACTGAGACACCTTAGGCAAAGAACACCTCACCTCTAGAAGCCTCCATCCCAAAATTTTAAACTGTGCTAACTACAACCTAAGTAAATATTGTATAGTGGGAATCCAAGCTGTTGTGCAGGCTTTCAGACAGACCCCGGGCCTAAGTGACTCAAACTGGACATCATTAACCACTTTCCCATTGTCATCTCATTTTCTATAAGATACTCGGAAAAGGAAATAGAAGCATGGCAGATAAGCCCTA
The DNA here is from genome assembly GCA_902729485.2 of Mus minutoides. Lineage (NCBI taxonomy): Eukaryota > Metazoa > Chordata > Mammalia > Rodentia > Muridae > Mus > Mus minutoides. The sequence continues at coordinate 1,476,322 of LR749503.1, read as the reverse complement.
CAGAGAGAAGTCTATCTTGAAAGAAAGGCAGTGCCTGCACAAGTGTGTCTCTTCAGCATGTCCTCTCTGGGCTTCACCATCCAGAGGTATTTCTCTCATGTCTAGCAAAAGGTGTGTTTATATACCACACTGAAAAGAAGAACATGTAACTACCCTGTTTCTAAGACATTCGGGATGGCTACACTGCCTCTGCAGTTACAAAGTGACCTTGACATCTGTTTCCTGAAATATAAAATGTCTGCTCAAGGAACCTCAAAAGGCAGCACCCTCCTGCTTCAGCACTTAAAAGTTTGGAGAGCAGACTCATCTTCCCTTTTGAAACCCTTGTATCTGTATTCTGCTAAAAAGAAAATGTTTAATTCTAAGGGTCCCTTACATTACAGGGTAAAAAGTAAGGATATTGGTATGCTACTCCATGCATTAAGAAAACAAATTAAAAGAATTAGAGAAGTTAAGTAACCTTTACAAAACCCAATGCAGAGCCAGACCCAAACAACCAAGATGGCGCAGGACACCTCTGAGGTGGGTCGGTACTCTGTAGCTAGGGTGAGCTTGTGCTGAGGTCATGTTCTAAAAGCAGCAAGACTTTTTTCACTCTTGCGGAATACTTCTGTATAAGTTTTTTTTATATATATATAAGAAAAAGATGCTATGCATATGAACAAAGCTCACAATTTAGTCACTATAATTAACCAAACATCCACATAAAAACAAGCCCTTGAAGTAACTTCCAAAAATCCCCCTTCATATTCAAATTGCTTGATTTATACAGTGTTCAGGAGATAAAAATATAAAAATATAGATTATACATACTATGCCAGGAATGGCACAGGTGATAAACTATTTCTAGTAAAAAGATAGACCATCTATTATGCATGTTAACTTTAGAAAGAGAAAATGTAAAGTTGGCACAGTACTGAGCATAGAGGTGACCAGTCTGCTTTAGTTGACCTGCATTGAGTCCAGCACTGTTATGACCTGACTGCGTGCAGTAGGGAAGGCTACAGACACATTGTCATTCCTCATCTGTCCCTTCTATACTATGAGATAATACCCACCCCTCAAAGTCACCATTTTGTTAAGCAATTTATCAGAACATTCTTTTTTCAAACCCCACAACAACCCTAGAAGGTTGAGTGTCCCAGTGCACACTCACATTAGGAAAATCATTACTGCATGCACTCTACCACAGCATCAGATGCTAGAGCAAGCAACTGACTTGTGGGAGGAGTCCTGAAGCAAGGGGGCAATAGTCTTCCTTTCACTTACTAGGGAAATAACACTTCAGCAAGTTTAAATTAAAAGGTTGAGGGAAAAAATACAAGGAACTTGTACCTCATACCACATTTCATCAGTACAGCATTGTCAGGATGAACTCCACTAGCAATAAAACCACCAAAGGAAGACAATGCTGATTCTGGTACATGCCTCTTAGTGGACTTTACACAAATTTCACAAATTTAGTCAAATCTCCCAAATTCAGTCTGTTTCTCTTTATAGGAGGTATAGAGAGGTACATTTTTCCAGTGGATTGTTATAGGGTTTAAATAAATTGCTTAACACATTAGCAATTATTACTCTCATTTAGCATATTCTCACATGACTGTCCCTGCTGAATTGCTTTAGAGATCGATTTTCTGAGTCTCAGTCAATACAACATAAAGACAGAGACACTGTCAGACAGCTGCTGTCTGGTTCTGGAGCCCAACATTTCTAGCCAAGGGAACTGGGCCTGCCTGTAATTTTAAGTATCACAACAAGATAAATTTAACATACTAATTGTAGGTTACTTTTACTCTCTATTCAAGCCAGAAAAATCTAAAAGGAATAGCTTGGCTTGTTGAAGCTGTATGAAAAACAGCTAAGTGATAGACTCAACTTCCTGGGCAAGCTGTGCGGCTAGCAGTTGCAGAGAGGCTTCCAGAGCCAGGCTCATGTCTTGCAGTGGTCAGCTCAGAGCAGTTGGAAAATTCCACCAGGCACCCCTAGCCCCCTAATATGAGGACTCTAATGATGTAATTAAAAAAACATGGCCAAAAGCAACTTGGGAAGGAAAGGATTTATTTCAGTGTCTAGTTCCACAGCATAGTCCACAGCATTAAGGAAGTTGGGACAGGAACTCAAGCAGGGCAGGGACATGAAGAGACAGGAACTGAAGCAGAAACCATGGAAGAACACTACATACTTATACCTCATGGCTTGCTTAGCCTGCTTCTTTATATGCTCAAGGACAACTTGCCCATGGGTGGCTCTAGCCACAATGGACTGGGTCCTCCAAATTAATCACTAATAAGGGAAACACACTACAGACTTAACTACGAGCAAATCTTATTGAAGCATTTCCAAATGATTCTAGTTTGTGTCAAGTTGACATAAAACTGGCCAACACAATGCCCTAAGTTTATATTTTTCCTTTCCTTTCCTTTCCTTTCCTTTCCTTTCCTTTCCTTTCCTTTCCTTTCCTTTCCTTTCCTTTCCTTTCCTTTCCTTTCCTTTCCTTTTCTTTTTCCTTCTCTTCTCTTCCCTTCCCTTCCCTTCCCTTCCCTTCCCTTCCCTTCCTTCACTTCTCTTTTTTCTCTTCTCTTCTTTTATTTTCTTTTTTCATGTAGTTAGTAGAGTCAAGTCCAATTGATGCTGCCCATTTCTGCAGTTATGGAACCATCTACTGTATACCAGTGCCTATTCTCTTTTAGAGAAAAAAAAGTGAAACTTTCTATCTTGGTAGACATTAACCCTCAACATCTACTAAGCTAGACATGAGGTTGGGCCTCAGGGACCCTCCCTTTAACCATGCTGAAAATTTGAGAGGTTTGATCTAGGGCAGGTCTTGAGCAGATAATTCTGTCTGCTGTGAGACTGAGAGTGCCTGCAATAGCCAAGTCAGCACTTCACAGCTTTCTGCCTCCAGCTGGATGTTATGTAGATCTTTCTGCCTCCTCTATAGTCATTTTCTTTAAGCCTTGGCTTTTAATGAAGCTAACCACACCCCCACACTCCCCACCCCACCACGCACACAATTCAAAAGCTATTTAGTGAGGTCCTACTCAGTGTGAGGTCCCACTGGAAACCATAAACTTATCATTCTAAGAGCTGCTGGTCTGACCTTGCCATCCAGCTCTTTGTAGTCCGGAGGGGGGTGGAGGTTAAAAACAAAAACAAAAACAAACAAACAAAAAACATGCTAGCAATGCCCTCAGGAGCCAAGATTCAAGGCAGACTGTGATAACTATCCAGAGAGAAACATCAGAGATGCTGAGGAGGAGAGAGAAGCATTGGTTATCAAGACCGCAATGGATAGTGAAGAAGTCAGCTCAGGGCATTTGGAAAATTCTACCAGACCTCTCCCCTCCTGGAAGAGAGGTCATGGAGCACTTAGGCACCCCTCCTCTCCTGAAGGGAGAGGCTTAATTTTATTCCTCAGACCATGGCTAGGGGTGGGGAGAAATTGCCAACCACTGACCATCAGCCACCAATGAGTAGAGGAGGCCCAGAGCATGTAGATACTTGCTGCAACCACTGGCCACCTACAGACAAGGGAAGTCCTTGCTACCTCATTCCCTAAAGACCTATCAGTTTAAAAGTCACACTGTTCTGCCAATCACATTGTGCCTAAAGGCTGCTGCTCTGAAAACTGTATAAAAACTCACCAAACGTGGTGCTGCATGAAGTTGTTCTCTCTCCTTTGCATGCAGGGCAACCCCAGCATGCTGGAACAATCCTCTTGCCTTAGCATCAATCCTGGACTTTGCTTTCTTCACTCAGGGGGGTCTCCAGTAAGTTAAGGCTCACCAGAGTCTTACAATGGAGCATACAAGCTTTCTTCTTTCTCAGGGAGGAGAGTATTACACAGGTCCAATTAGTAACTAAATCAACAGTAAAAACCTTGAGATGATACCGAGTAGTGCAAGGAGCACTAAGCTGAAATCTAAATGACAATGAGAACAGGAAGGGAAAATAAAGGAGCACCCTGGCTAGAGGCGATTCATTAAAAACAATACTAAGGTAGCCTCAAAATTATATCATTATATAATTCTATTTATATGAAATGTTGACAATATATATATATATATATATATATATATATATATATATATATATATATATATAGCAAGTTAGTAGTTTTTTGAGGTTACAGAGGAGGATTAAAAATAGCTATTAGTGTGTATATGGTTAAATACAAATTATATTTTAAGAAGATAAATGTTTTCTAAAATTATATGTAGCCATGTTTTCACAGTTCTGGAAATATACAATAAAGCCATGGAACTCCTTTTGTTTTTGACATTATATAATGAGACTGACCTTAAACTTGCAGCGATTCTCCTTGACCAACTGGTAATATTATAGGCATTAGCCACAAGGTCCAACTTGAAGCACACACTTTAGCTGGTTAGATTTTATAATACATAATAGAGATATTAAGTAACTAGAATTATGGATGGAAGGACAGAAGTAAAAGAAGCCAGCAGCCTAAGAGTGCCACTAGCAACTAAAGTGCATCCTAGAGAAATTCATTTGGAGGAGAAAGGTCTATCCTCTCACCTCTTACACACCAATGTAACAAGCATGTGTGTACCCAGACAGGACAACAGTTGTGATGGTCAAAGCAACACAGAGGCCCTTTAACTAAATAAATATAAGCAAATTCCCCTGTAGTTTGTCTGAGTACATAGAATGTTAGACTATAATTACACCTTGGCCCATTTTTCTTTGATATAGTTAGCTGTTCTATCAAATAGTAGTCAATGTATCCAAGACTCAAGCAATAATGTCAATGGATATTTTCAATACATAAAACTGAGATATTGCAACCAATTTACTTTTCAGAAAACACAGTACTGTGATTTAAATACTGGAGTCTAGAGCCAAAATATAACTTAATGTCTCTCTGCGTTTGCAAACAATAGTCATGTGTGTTCATTCAGGTATTCTCTGCGGTTTGTGTAGTGTGAAATGGGAGGGGGGGTGACAGAGAAATATAAAATGAAAAATCTGAAAGATCTACAATCCGTTTTTTATAAAAATATTTTGCTGATATCTCTCCAGAAAATACTAATGATTTAACTTTTATTTAAATAGTGTATACATCCAAATGGACACATCTTCAAAGCATTCACCTCATTGCAGAGTTCACATCTGAATGGTGTTTATCATTGTCCATCCTGCTACTCCTGAAATTTGCCTTGGAGCTATTAGGCCTATGGGAACCTTTGGTGTTTGAGGGATAGAAAGGTTGCTATTTGGAAATGCAATGACAAATCACAATAGGTAAAACTGCTATTGTAAAATCAGGTGTGTCTCTGAAGTAACTCAGCTGTGATTCCACAAAGCATGGAAACTGTTTTGAAAAGTAATTCCAAATGAGTTCTAAAATAGGAATTTGAATAAAGATAGCATCTCTCAAATACTTATTGAGCCTCCGATTGCCACTATTTTGAAAAAGCAAGCTCATTTGGAATTCTAGAGTATTGGTTGAATCTGTCTCTTTATTTTTCAGTCACCTCTCAAGTTGGAATGGGTGGGGAAATGTGGCTGATATGCTCCTGAATAGTATGTCCAGGAAAAAAAATTTACAAAGACATTAACTCTCCATTGTTCAGTTATCCAGGAAGGGGTTCCTTCTGAAGGGCTTGTACATTGCCTTCCCTGACTAGGTCCAGAAATTCATTCCTCTATTTTTTTTTTTTTTTTTTTTTGGAAAGTGAAGTATTCCAGCTCAGCACTTGCACATGGAATAAAAAAGAAGAATTCCTGTATTTCAGGATTTTTGCCTAAGGTGGTACCAAACTCCAGTATCTTAGTGAGTTTCAAAGCTAGAAATTATTTTATGAGTAACAAAACATCATGCTTGTAACTTAAATATGGAATCCCAATTAAAAACTTCCATTTGATAATCAACATTAAAATAATAAGTGTAAGAAAAGGCATTTCTCTGGATACTGAATGATAGCCCAGAAGAAAAAAAAAAAGAGGAAGAAACACTATTTTCTAGTTTTCCTTCTTAAAATGTAGTTAACTTAGTGAGGAGACACATTAATCCCAATACTTAGGAGGCAAAAGCTGAGGTTCTAGGCCAGCTAAGGCTACAAGATGAGCCCATTCTCAAAAGGCAAAACTGAGGCAGGAACACAACCTAAAAACCTCACAATGAAATCAGAAATGTATAGCTTAGAAAATCTATTCTACATTTTTATGCTTGTGTTTCTAAATATTTACCATTTTCTTGTTCATCTCCAAGTTAAGGGCAGTTCTCATTAACTGAAACTCTTCTGGGTACTTTACTTATTTTTCATAGAAGATATTTCTTATAATCATTATCTATGCACTGTTTTACTAAATTCCAAAGTTACATGTTTAATAAGTGCAAGTAACATTAAGGAAAATTTTAAACACACAAGCCAACTTCTAGTATGGAAACCCCTCGTGGGACCCTTTAAAACAAGCATCCTGTATAGTTTCCTTCTAGTCCAACTCAGGTAAATGAGTATCCACCTGCACGCTTGGCACAGAAAATTGGGATGGTAAAGCAGAAGCTGGATAAATGCATGGTCTAGCTTGCTTTTTGTCTCTGTGACAAACCAACTTGGGGAAAGTTTTCTTTGGTTTACAAGTTAGTCTATCAGGGAGAGATGTCAAAGCAGGAACTAAAGATGAGGTCATGGAAAAATGGTGCTTACCAGTTTGTTCCCTCTGGCTTGCTCAACTCCTTTTTTTATACAAGCCAAATAATTAGGGATGGCACCACCCATAGTAGACTAGTGGATCGGCCCTCCTTTATGAACTAGCAATTAAGCAAATGTCCCACATTTTTGCCCACAGGCCAATTGCATAGGAGTAATTCTTCAGTTGACAGTCCCTCTTCCAAAATGTGTCAAATAAATAGCCAGGAGTAGTCAGCTGGATTGACCCCACTGTTTGTGGTTAACAAACTCTCACTAACTTGGCAACTGACAAGTTTAAATGTCAAGGTAAACCTGGTACATGGATAGATTCTATTCTTGAGTGGCTACTACCTCTGAGTCCAGTCTACCTCAGCCTTTTCCTTGAGATTCATCTTATTCATAAGCTAGTGTTTGCTATTGGTATACCAGGAACTAAAGTAAGGAAAGCAAAAAAAAAAAAACAACAAACAAACAAACAAAAAAAAAAAAACAGAAAATATCAAGAGAATTAGGATGTTACAAAGTGATGGTCTCACAAAATGAGAATATATTTTGAAAAAAAGAATGGATATGAATCAATTTAGTACTACAAATTGTCTGGTTGTAGAAGATATTCAGTAACAGTAGAAAAGTAGTTAGCTAAATCAAGAGCCCCATATTCTTGACCACTTAGATATGTTTTTTTTCCATCCAGATTTGTAGGAAATTTTTCACTATATGATATTTTTGGAAATGATAAAGCAATGCAAAGGGGAGATCAACTGCCCTGGATATTTTGTTAGGTAAGGCCAGTCGCAGAGAGCTTTTAGACAATCCATTTGTGGTTTATATTAAAAAATACTGACATTTCTAATGTGCAATCTTCTGGAACGTCATTTAGCTACTGAGAAAAAAAAATCGAGTACAAAATGCCTTCTCAGAAATGTCTGACCGGCAATGAAAGCTGCCTGCAATGAAGGAATATTAAGTAATACGGTTTCTGGAAAACAATTAGCCACTCCCTTTGTGTGGTTTTCTGCCCAGTTCTTGAAAGTACATTTTTTTCTTCAGAATAGTACTATATTCATAAGCCATTTTAAATTGATAATTGCTTACTGCATAGCAGTAAATAACTACACCATACTCTCTGGTCCTGTTAATACTTTGGTATTTCATCCTTATAGTATACAAGTTTAACTTGATAATAAACAATTTTTTTCAAGAATTTTATTTTAATTTTAGTTTATGAGTAGGAGTGTTTGCCTATGTGGATATATATATAGACTGAAGACTTTAAATAAAAATTAAAATAAATAAAAAAGGAAATATTACTAAACTGAAAAACAACTTTGTGGTATGATTACAATTAAGTTCACGATCAAAAACAGGTGGGCAGGGGCTGGAACAATGTGTCAGACATTAAGAGCACTAATCATTTTTCCTGAGGACCAGGGCTCCATTCATAGCACCCACATAATGGCTCAAAACCATGTGTAACTTCAGTCCCAGAAGATCCTACACCCTCTTTGTGGCTCCTCAGGCACTACAAGCACATGGTGCACAGACATATACGCAGGCAAAACAATCACACCCATTTAAATAAAAACAGAAGGTGGGAGGAGTAGGTGGACAGACTCGGATTGGAAGTTGACTAAAGAAAACACACACAGAGTAAAATTAGTGTATTAAAAGGGGGAAATAATACAGAAATAGATTCAGAACCTTACTAGGCTCCATTGCTCTTCAGGAAGAAAAACCTATAGGAAACACTATATTGCCATATTAGCAAACAACACTAAGCTCTACAAGCTAGAGATATCGGGAATTCATCTACTGGCAGTGCAAATGGAGCCTTGAATATCAATGCACTCTGGAAAAAAAAACAACAACAACATACTCTTACTGAGTAAAATCAAGCACAGACATTACAGGGCGCAGAAATGATAGTCCATGAAAAGTTTGTGTCCTTAGATGCACAAATATGCTTAAGGCATTTCTAGTGAGTAAGTGAGTGAACTATGAATTTATTTGTGAGAGCTTTCTATTTTTATAATTGACAGGAACTAGCAAAATGAGCTCATCAGTAATAGAATGAGTAGAGAGTTTGTGGGTTATTCTTGTAGTGGAATATTACATAACAACGAACATGTCCTGCACAAAGACTTGGAAAAACCTATGCTTCTGAATGAGAGCAGCTCTGCTGCAACTGTTGGTGGGCAATGAAACTTGAGAGGCATAACTCTTACATCACAAAAAGAAGTATATATTTCCCAAATATGTCATAATTTAAAAAGTCATCAGCTTTTGAGGCAAATAAAAACTAGCTCAGGAGTAGCCATAGTCCATAGTATACAGTTTACTAATCCTGCTATATAGCAATTTCTTAATTTACAAGGTACAACTACCTGTGAAAGACCAAAGAACTTTTAGCACAGATTGATGTTATTAAATTAGGAAGTTCAAGAAGAATACATCCTAGAGAAGCAAAAGCATATGCTGTCAATTTAACACAGAAAAATCATTTAACAAAATCTAAAATCCAGTCTTCATAAATACTAGGAAGAGAATTTTCTTAACTTAATAAATAATATTTAGTGCTACAGAGATAGCATATTCAATAAGGTACTTGCCTTGCAAGCACGAGGTCCCAAGGTCAAGCTCCAGAATCATTGCAAAAATTACCAAGTGTGGCGGTACATGCCTATAATCACAGTGTTGAAGGAGAAAGACACCAATATCTCTGGCCAGTCAGCATAGCCTACTTGGTGAGTTTCAGGCCGTAGAAGGACCCTATCTAAAAATAATAGTATATGGCATCTGAGCAATTATATCTGGGGTTGTTCTTTGGTTCCATATGCACATGCACAAACATTCTTGTACACACACACACACACACACACACACACACATATACACAGGCATAAAATATTAATTATATAAACCTGTGGTGATCAACTGTCCTAATGCTGCAAACCTTTAATACAATTCCTCATTTTGTAGTGACCCTCAGTCATGATTTCATAACTGTAATTTTGCTACTGTTATGAATTGTAATGTAAATATTTTTGGAGATAGAGATTTGTCATAGGGGTCATAATCCACAGGCTGAGAATCTCTGGTCTAGCACCAAGCCTTACAGTTAACATCATATTTAACAGTAAGAAATTAGACTCTCTATCCTGAATAATGTGAAATATCCTCTTTCAATTTGTGCTTGATATTGAAGTAGAGATCCCAGCTCACATTATAAGATGAGAAAAAGAAATAAATATTGCAAAATCTGGAAAGAGAAATAACACTGTATTTATACTGGCAGATGCCATAATTATCTAAGTAAAGAATCTTCAAAATTGATAAGAAATAAAAGCTTTCTAAAACTAATGAGTGGAGATAGCAAGGTCAAAGATGAGGTTATAAAAACTATTGCTAAGAACTAAAGCACTGAACAATGGGAATTCAGAATTTTGAAAGCAATCTTATTTAAAATGGCAGATAGAAGATATAAAATATTTAATAATCTATAAAATGAATCTATACACAGAAAACTACAAAACTGGTTTTAAAAAATGAGAGATCTAAATAGAAAGAGAATCTATGTGGATCGGAAGACTCAATAAAATAAACTTGATTTACATGTTTAATGAATTTTAAATAAAATTTCCAACAAAACATTTTATGTATACCAATGCATTCATTTTAATGTAGGTACTGTCTTAGGATTTCCATTGCTGTGAAGAATGACACCATGCAAAGGCAACTTTTATAAAGGATAACATTTTATTGGGGTTGGCTTACAGGCTCAGAGTTTCAGTTCATTATCATCAAGGCAGGAAGCATGGAAGCATGCAGGTAGATATGGTGCTAGAGAAGGTGGGATTTCTACATCTTGATCCAAAGGCAGTCAGAAGGCTATTTCTAGGTAACTAGGAGAAGGGGTTCAGAAGCTCACCTCACAAACTATACAATTCCTCCAACAAGGCCATGCCTCCTAATAGTGACACACCCTGTGCCAAGCACATTCAAACCACCACAGGTAGGAAAACAAAAGACCAGGAATGGCCAACACAATACTGAAGAACAATGATCTTGTAGAACTCATGTAAAACAGTTACAGTAATTCCATAATTACTCTAAAGAACCTCTATCAAACCATTAACACTGTGAAATTACCAAACAATCGTCATAAACATCAACAAATCAGAAGAGAAAACTCAGAAATGAATTCACACAATTATACTCAATTGATTTTTTTTTTGTTTGTTTTGTTTTGTTTTCTCTGTATAAGCCTGGCTATCCTGGAACTCACTTTGTAGACCAGGCTGGCCTCGAACTCAGAAATCCACCTGCCTCTGCCTCCCGAGAGCTGGGATTAATAAAGTAATAGCTCAGTAGAGAAAGAACAACCTTTCAGAAGACAGTGCTGAGACAACTGGTGGTCTATACGGGCCAAAAAAAATGTGTACACTGACTTTACAATTTCATAAAAATTAACTCAAAATGAACCATATACCTAAGTATAATATTAATAAGTGTTCTATTGCTGTGTTGAGATAGCATGACCATGGCAACTTTTATAAAGGAAAGCTTTCAACTGTGGCTGGCTTATAGTTTCAGAGGCTTAGTTCATTGTCATCATGGTAGGGAGCATGGTGACAGACAAGTAGACCTAGTGCTAGAGAAGTTGAGAGTCCAACATGTAGGTCTACTGGCAGCAGGCCTAGAGAGACTAGGCCTGGCTTGGGCCTTTGAAACCCACAAGCCTAACCCCAGTAGCACACTTACTCCAAGAAGGCCACACCTACTGCAAGAAGGCCACACCTCCTAGTCTCTTGTGTAGTGTTACTCCCTGAAGACCTATTATTCAAATACATGAGCCTATGAGAATGTGCATTCTTATTAGATCCACCACAGCCACAAAACTCCTAACTACATGCACACTGGTAAAGGCTTCCATGTACCCTACCATTGATCCTCAAATATAGTTTGCAAACTAGAGGGTAGAAGTCATGATAAGTCAGTTTAGACATTTGTATATAGCATTTACTACATACAGATATCATTGAATTACCTACACAATTCTCTTAACTCAAAATTCTATAAAGTGAGTGTTATTACTATATTCTTACTAAAAATAAGAGCCCTTGAGTTGCTAGAGAGATGGCTTTGTAGTTTAGAGTGCTAGCTGCTCTTCCAGAAGACCCAGGTTCAATTTCAGTACATACTTGGCAGTTCCCTACCCTCTGTAACTCTAGCTCTCAGAGACCCCCTTTCTGCCTTCTATGGGTACTGCAAACACATGTTGTGTAGATATGCACACAGAGAAAATACACATACACATAAAATAAAATATTTTTAAATGATAAACCTAAGTCCTGGGGTTTTATAACTTGTCTAAGGTCATTCAACTAGCAATTGGAAATGCCAGGATTTAAACCTGTGTGTCACTAGAACCTACCCTGCTAACCACACAGTACACTGATGGTGACTTTTCCCCCAGAAAGTTGTGCTTATCTATTTAGCAATAATTTAGTAATGTTCAGAATCACCATCTTCCATCAGCTAATCCTGGTACACATGTCTACACAACCTTACTGGTGTATCTGGAGTTGTGTTGTGCTTCTCTCTTTATCTGCTTCATCCTGCCTCTGACTGGCCTTCCCAACACTTTAAGTTCAGTACTCAAGCCTTCCTACAAACTGGTAGCCTCTGATTCAGCCACATTTATGAGAAGAGACTATTTGGGTAGTTCTGTTTCTAGTTACCAGGCTTTTCTCTGCCTATGCCTGAACTGAACAAAGCAGGAAAGAAAATCACTTCAATAGCAACTTTTTGTACTTGAAATAAATACTCTTTAAAACCCAGTCATTGAATGTGCATTAGTCTCTTTTTCAAGGGGTTCCTAGAGTATAGAACAATAAAACATTTCAGAGTCAGTTCAGTCCCCATTCCTGGTGTGTGGGACCCAAGGAGAAATCATCTCTCTCTCTGCCTTCAACATCATCCACAAGAAGGAAATTCCTAAAAAAAATTCTTTTGCTTCAAACAGGTAATCTTAACATCTTAATTTCACCTCTTGGCAACCCAAAATCTGATCTTGACTGTAAGGCCATGCCCTTTCTATGCCTCATTAATGATATATCATATATGAGGTTTATTAGCATCTTAGCTGCTGAGGTTGAGGACACAATCAGCATCAAAGAGGTAAAGGAGATGGGATGGCTAGTCTGTTATCAAACAATAAAAATGGAAGGAAGAACACTAGGACGTTGTTCTCTCTGGAGAAAACAAAAAAATAAGCATTTGTCAGCATCCACCAAAAACTGCTGCCCACATTTTATAAACAAGATGAGCCTTTGAAAAGTAGTGTAAACTGTCCCCACTGTCATGAAGCTTATGAAAAGAATCAAGTCAGAGTCTGTACAGAGATCACCTGGATCCACACAGCATGTTCTTCTCCCAACCAGGTAGCTTCTAATAGAAGTTGTGGAATAGCCTGTGGAAATACAGACTGTTCCCTGGAGGACCCAGGAAAAGGATCACAAGTCCTGTTACACACAAAGGGAAGCTAGTCTTGACATTTAGCAGTACACTTTATACTTTGGTGATACACAAAAAGACATAATCTTTGAATAAAGATCATCACTATTTATCTTCCTAAATAAATGAGTCTTTTCTTAGAGTGTGAACAACACAGGAAGTGATGCATTCCCTCTATTAAATATGAACCCAAAGTGTCCTTTCCCCCAATGTAATGTCACACTGAACACTGCTGCACATGGGGGGAAATCTGGAATGGGCTCACTGCTGAGCTTCAATCAGCCAGCCACTTCACAGTCACTTTCCGTAAGTCTTATTATTGAAAGAAACAAAGGATTTTCTTCCCTTAAAAACCTAACTTAGAATTAGGCAGTCAGACAATAAACAAACTATTATGCTCAAACAAATGCTAGGGGATGCTGCTACAAAACACAGGTAAAAAAAACAAAAACAAAAACAAAAACAAATAAAACTTAACACCAGAGAAAGCTCGCAGTGGGAATTTGGGCCAGATATACTCTGGTCTTTTAAATGAAAATGCCACACCCCACAAACTTATGGAGGTGGCATTTTTGGAAGAGTGGCCTTGTTGGAGTTGGTGAAACATTGTTGGAGGAAGTGGGGATAGGCTTTGAGGTTTCAGATACTGGAGCTTTCCCAGTCTCTCTCCCTTCCTGCTTCCTACAGATCTAGATGTAGAACTCTCAGATATCTCTCCAGGACCATGTCTGCATGTGTGCCACCAAGCTTTCCCAACATGAGAATAATGGATTAAACCTCAGAATTGTAAGCCAGGCCCAATTGAATGTTTTCCATTATAAGAGTTGCCATGGTCATGATATCTATTCATAGCAATAAAACCCTAGGGTATATACTTAGCAAATACTCAGAAACAAGCAGTCACTTATAACCAAAACAGCTTAAAGTATGGATGTGTTAGATCAGTAGTTTTCAACCTTCCTAAAGCTGTGACCCTTTAGGACACATCCTCATGCTGTGGTGACCTCCAACCATAAAATTATTTTCATTGGTACTTCATATCTGAAATTTTGCTACTGTTATGAATCCTAATATAAATATCTGATATGCAACCCCTGAGAAAGGATCATTCAACTGCTAAAGGGCTTACGAGCAACCCACAAGTTGAGAACAACTTTGTTAGAGGAATGAGGCAACCTGGATATGTGCTGTAAGAACTAAACTATGTCCAGATTTTCCATACAACAGACAATAAAAGGAGACTGTTTTTTCCAGTGGTAATGAAACTCTACTGTTGGCTTATTATCCTCTGATACAGGATACTTGATAAAGATTTAAGTATGACCATTCTGAAACAGAGGACACATTAAATGGGAAAGTACTAGAGGTGATAGAAAGCAAAGGTAAACAGCTCACTACTGCAGGCTCCAGGAGAGAAGCAATGCAGGTCTGAGCTAAGGCAAGGGCAGCAGAGCTGGAGATGGACAAAAGGGGTGCTTGGCTGGGAAGAGAGATTGCCCAAGTCTGCAGATGGTCTGAAATGTTGGACACTCAAGAGTGAGAGGAAGTATCCAGTGTTCCAGATGAACCTACTTCCTTGAATAGTTCATTGTAAAAAAAAGATTACAATGCTAATTTTAGATATTTTAATCTTACTAAAACTGTAATTTCTTATTTCTTAAGTTTCTGGGAGATCCAATAACTATTAAATATATTTTAATTGTCCACAATGATAGGAATAAATAATATCCTTTGAACATTTTAAAAATAATAATCAAACAACTGATGGCCACTTCCCAGGAAGAGTTAAGATGGTGAGAAATGTACATACCCAATGCTAAGAAATGAAAAATGAGAATGAGGGTGAGAACACATCCCTGCAAGAGAAAACACAGGACCAGGCCCAAAAGAATGTGAGAGCCCCCTCCAGTAACCTGATCCCCAGACTCAGTCAAGCTAACTCAGCTTCATAAAAGAAGCTTTCTCACAAAGTGAACATTCAGATTTAAACGTGAACCACATGAAATTAATGTAAGATCCCCAGAGACCACAGATTGCCCAAAGAAAACTTATTTCTCTCACCCCAGGTATGTGATGCAGATGTAAAGATACTATCATAGAATTCCAACCCCAGAGCTAAAGTACTCTGGCTAAGATCTCACAAAATGTGAAGAGGAAACCAACTACTCTATTCCTATTGACACACAGAATCTTTAAACACAATGAAATGGTTGCTGTTTTACAACATTATATATTGCTACCCAGAAATAAAAAACTAGAATGTTCCTTCCAAAGTACAGGCAATGCTCCTCTGAACCCACTGTTGAATACTGATGACGGGCCAGAGTCAGGAAGCCTTCCAATTTGTCAAGACAAGCAGATTTTTATATGACTTTTTCAGTTGCTTAATACTGTACAAGGACTGAATAAAAACATGACTGTGACTTGAATTGGCCCTTGGGCCAGGGGTGCGGCCTGCCATGTCTAGAGGTTCTTGAGAAGCCACTTGGAGCCTCTTGCAAAAATCACAGAGCTAGTGAAGCCCTGTGCCACCAATGCTGCTTTTCAGCATCTGATGCTGCTTTTCCTTACGCAGTAGGTAAGTGTCGGCACTACCGAGGACTTCAATCTTCTGAACTTTTCATATAATTCTCACCTGGATTTTATGGTTCACAATTTAGTTACAGAAATACATAATGATACCAACTTAAATATAGAGATCAGTTAGGAGTTAAGTATCCAGGATGCATGATTATAAGATAGACACTATTAGTCTAATGTATAACAGTAGCCGAATGAATGATAGATGGATAGATAGATAGATAGATAGATAGATAGATAGATAGATAGATGTAAATAATAAATAGATAAATAAGGAGATAAGTAGCCTTTGGTAGTTGAGGATCTGGCATTCACTTATTTTATATTTTGACAACACCATAAAGACAATTTTGTTACCATATCCCAGAACCACTTATTCCTGGATTGTATGCATTGCTAGATCTCAAAAGCCAGAAACAATGACATCTCCAAATTTCCAATTACAGGTAGAGACCTACCAATAGAGCTGGTTCATCATAGTCAATATATTAAAATATTTTTCTAATATAAGCATACTAAAGAGTTGAAAGACGCAATTTCCATTTAACTGCTCAAAAATGAGAACTTTCAAGAATAAGTGGATCAAAGAACTCCACATAAAACCAGAGACACTGAAGTTTATAGAGGAGAAAGTGGGGAAAAGCCTCAAGATATGGGCACTGAGGAAAAATTCCTAAATAGAGCAGCAATGGCTTGTGCTATAAGATCAAGAATTGACAAACGGGACCTCATGAAATTGCAAAGCTTCTGTAAGGCAAAAGACACTGTCAATAAAACAAAAAGGCCATCAACAGATTGGGAAAGGATTTTTACCAATCCTAAATCTGATAGGGGACTAATATCCAATATATGCAAAGAGCTCAAGAAGCTGGACTCCAGAAATTCAAATAACCCCATTAAAAAATTGAATACAGAGCTAAACAAAGAATTCTCAACTGAGGAATACCAAAGGGCTGAGAAGCACCTGAAAAAAATGTCCAACATCCTTAATCATCAGGGAAATGCAAATCAAAACAACCTTGAAATTCCACCTCACTCTAGTCAGAATGGCTAAGATCAAAAATTCAGGTGACAGCAGATACTTGCAAGGATGTGGAGAAAAAGGAACACTCCTCCATTGCTGGTGGGATTGCAAGCTTGTACAACCACTCTGGAAATCAGTCTGGCGGTTCCTCAGAAAATTGGACATAGTACTACTGAAAGATCCAGCAATACCTCTCCTGGGCATACCCAGAAGATGTTCCAACTTGTAATAAGGACACATGCTCCACCATATTCATAGCAGCCTTATTTATAATAGCCAGAAGCTGGAAATAACCCAGATGTCCCTCAACAGAAAATGGATACAGAAAATGTGGAAAATTTACACAGTGGAGTACTACTCAGCTATTAAAAACAATGAATTTATGAAATTCGTGGGCAAATGGATGTATCTGGAGGATATCATCCTTAGTGTGGTAACCCAATCACAAAAGTCACTTGATATGCACTCACTTATAAGTGGATATTAGCCCAGAAACTTAGAATACCCAAGATACAATTTGCAAAACACAAGAAACTCAAGAAGAAGAAAGACCAGAGTGTGGATACTTCATTCCTCCCTAGAATAGGAATAAAACACCCATGGAAGGAGTTACAAAGACAAAGTTTGGAGCTAGGACAAAAAGATGGACCATCCAGAGATTAACCCACCAGGAGATCCATCCCATAATCAGCCACCAAACCAAGACACTATTGCATATGCCAGCAAGATTTTGCTGGCATGACCCTGATATAGCTGTCTCGTGTGAGGCTATGCCAGTGCCTGGCAAATATAGAAGTGGATGCTCACAGTCATCTATAGGATGTAACACAGGGCCCCTAATAGAGGAGCTAGAGAAAATACCCAAGGATCTGAAGGGGTTTGCAACCGTATAGGTGGGAAAAAAAAAACAATATGAACTAACCAGTACCCTCAGAGCTCGTGTCTCTAGCTGCATATGTAGCAGAAGATGGCCTAGTCAGCCATCATTGGGAAGAGAGGCCCCTTGGTCTTGCAAACTTTATATGCCCCAGTACAGGGGAATGCCAGGGCCAAGAAGTGGGAGTGAGCAGGTAGGGGAGCAGGGCTGGGAGAGGGTATAGAAAACTTTCAGGATAGCATTTAAAATGTAAATAAAGAAAATATCTAATAAAAAATAAGAACTTTATACTCTTCATAACGATAAAGAGACAGTGAAAACAGATCTGTGTCTTTGTAGATTTTCCCAAATATCACCCAGGCTTAACTTAATCTTCCCGTAATTGAGTTGGGTTTTTAATGTGTTTATATGTTTACTTAATTTTTTTCTAGGGAGCACAGAAAGAAATTCACATGAGATTCAATAAGAATGTTTAGTTTCAAGTGGATCATTTGAATAAATAAGTATTCTGTCTACTTTTTGTAAAGTCACTGTGCCACAATCTCCTGACCTAGACCTGGGATATCTATAGTTAATTGTAAAAGCTTAGAAATAAATTCAGGCAGCCAGCTTGCATTCACAACTATCCACAGACCTTGTCACTAACTGTTCACTTTTAGATATGATGTTCAGAATGGCCAAATGTTGATACCAGGACCAAAGCTCCCTTTTTATTTTCTTGTTTTTTATAATTGGTTTGCACAAAGGAGGCCTTGAGAAAAATGAAGAATCCCTACCTCTCCCTATCTATATTACAAGTAGATGGGTTTTGAGATTAGGGTATAGAGTACCAGAGAAATTCTGGCTTCTCTGGCATTTATTGATGAATACTGAAGATCACGAAGTAAATGAACCAGTATTAATATAAAATGAACCTCCCAGAGACAAAGACCAAAGCTCTCCTAATACTGTTTCTTTACCCTCTCCTACCTTTCATTCTACCATATATGCTGGATGAGCCTTGGAAAGATGGACTGGGAATGGGGCCACTATCACTTTCATCATCCTGAAGCAATTCACTATGAAAGCTGAAAGACCATGTGAGTGGACATAACTTGACCCTGCAGGGAAGTAAATACCCATGTGGCTAATAAATTCTCACCAACACTTCTTAATGTTCATTGCTTATGATTATGATATCTGGGGCTGTATGGAATGAACACGTCTGTACTGTAATGTATACTTCTCCCTCAAGAGACTCTGATGCCATGGGACTGAAACTATCTGTTTTGCCATACCAGCATTTGCCTTATGCTTGCATTTTTGTGTATCCAGGGGCAGTAGGGAGAGACTACAGTCAGATTTCATTTATAAATAGAATTAGCTAAAAGCAGCCATTTAGCTTAGTTGTTTATGGTCTAATAAAATTAGCATTACGAATACTATAAAAAGAAACTGCCTGTAAAAGAGTCTATGTTCATGTAAGACTACAGAATTGAAGGCAGAGTAAGAAACTAAAACTGGAACTCAACTTTTTGTAATGCAAACTCATTGATATCACAGAAAGATCACATTCATCTAATCAAGCATTAAAACAGATTCATTATACTTAGTTTCTAAAGAAGAATGGGTTAGCACAGGAAAGGACAAGCATTCGTGGGTTCAAATATAAACACTGAGTTATGTATTTTAAGAAAAGTTTGTTTTTTCCTGAGAGTCCTAAATATTGCCATCATCTCAGTCCACATAGGAAGACAACAGAAAGCTTGATGTCTTTTAAGGAGATTTCACTGTCTCCAACTCCAGAAGGTGTCCTAGTTAAGTTACAATTGCTGTGATCTAATCCTATATCCAAAAGCAAGCTGGAGAGGAAAGCATTTATTTCCCTTATACATCCACATCTTAGCCCATCATTGAAGAAAGTCAGGGCAGGAACCTGGAGACAGATATGATGCAGAAGCAACAGAGGGGTCTTGCTTACTGGATTGCTCTCCATGGTATGCCCAGTCTACTTTCTTATAGAAGCCAGAATAATCAGGCCAGAAGTGGCCCCACCCACAATTGGCTAGGCACTCTCACACCAATCACTAACTAAAAATATGCCCTACAGGCTTGCTCCAACATGTCCTACAGGACTCTACTCCTCTCCACACACCTCCCTCAAGCCCAAGAAATTATACATGTACAGTGAGCAAGCTATGAAAAGCTCCCAAGGCTTGATAGAGAACACAACAGAATAAAATAAGGTCAAAACATCATGGTGAGAAACAGCAATGGATGAAGTGTCGATGCCACATATACTGCTACACTTGGGAACCAGAGCTGACAATGTCCCCAGGTTATTTTTTTACCTTTATGGTTTTAAAACGGGTTAGAGCACCTGACTGCTCTTCCAAAGGTCTGATGCCCTCCTCTGGTGCGTCTGAAGTCAGCTACAGCGTATGTATGAAGAATAATAAGAAATGAATCCTTGGACTGGAGAGACCAACCGGAGCAAGTGAGGCTGTCCGGAGCGAGCGGAGCCGAACGGGGACGGCTGGAGCAAGCGGAAGGCCGGAGCTAGCGGGGCCAAAGGGAGCAAGCAGAGCCAATCAGAGCGAGAGGGGCCAACTCGAGCCAGTGGGGCTGGACGGAGTGAACAGAGCCTGCGGGAGTGCGCGGGGTCTAGCGGAAGGAGCGGGGTTGAAGGAACAAGGGGAAAAAAAAGAATTAGTTGCTTTTCACTCCCAGTTCATGTATGTCTAACTAGGCCATATTTTCCTAAAACCATATAGTTTCTTCATTATTGTCTCTGAATTCTTAATTAGAAGATGTATTCTCTTGGTGACTCTCTGATTGTAAACTCCCCAACAGGAGCAAAAGTATAATCCATTGTTAACACTGGCTTGGAAAATAAAATAAGTATTTGAATAGTATTATTTAATAAGGGTAAATAAAGCCTTCAAGTACTTAAGTGAAACTTTTCTGTGTAGTTCAGGAGCTCTTAAGAAAACAAATAAAAAGTATAAGCTATTAGAATTAAATTCAGTCATAAAATTTCAATAATAATTTTTGTTTGTACTAATAAGGTACTAGCTTCCTGGTCCACTAGGTTTAATCACAAAGGCTAAAGAAGGAAGAACTATTCTGGCAGCTCAACTGTTTGCACACTCAGTTCCCAGCTGGTGGTGATGTTTTACAAAGTTGTGTAGCTTTTAGGAGGGGAATACTAGAAAGAGTGGTCACGGTGGAAGGGGACAGGTCTTCATGTTTAGACCCCAAACCTAATTCTAAACTTTTCTCCACTTCCTGTTCCAATGAGGAGATGTGAACAAGCTGCTGTTGCCAACTCCAGCCTACCATGTGTCCTCCATAGAGCAGCTTGCTTTCATGCCTTCTCCCTTGAGTTGTTCTGATCAGGTATTTGGTCACCTTAACAGGGAAAGCAGCTAATATGAGGACATTTTCCATTACTCCTTATGTGATAAACTAATGTTGCTATTACCAAACATCCAGGAATAATGCCCTGTGTAAATGGGCATCAACACACTATCTAAAACAACCTATTGCAACCTAAGCAGGAGCTCAGCACAAAGCTACTAATCTCCTCACTGACCCTGAAAACACCATTTACTTTCACCTCTACAGCCTCAGACAGCTCACACATGCCTGGCATCCAAACCCAAAGACTGATCAAGAACCAACTGAGCATCATTCCTCTCTTGAGTAGCCAACCCTAATATGACAAGCATTCTGTGAGCCATGTCGCAGAGCATGAGATCCCACAACTCCAACAGCCTCCTGCCCCTACTCACTACTTCCCTTCAGCTGTGGACATGTCAGATAGACCACAAACTGCTGACTCTCACTATGCTAGTCTACCTGGTAATGTCTATCATACTGCACCCACATGGAACACAAAGACAAATATTTGTGAAATAAGTAGTATATATGTATTTTTAATTTCTCATCTGCATATGAAGCAGTGCATAAATCTATACAAGGAAAATATGAGCAGATTCAGTTTTCCTTTGAGCACCCAAATTCAGGAGCCTTTGATCAGCTGGTGCTTTTGCTATTGTCATTTCTGTTTGTTTGACTTCACTGTCAATCTCAGGACACACTCTTATCAGCCTTTAGTGTGTTGTGATAAATCTCCAGCTAATGAGAATGCATGGCTGCCTTATTAGTCAAGGAATGATTATGATGAAACTACTATAGATTTCACCCCTCCCTTCTGTTCCTATGACCCTCCCTCTTTCACCGAAGGCATTATTCCAAACAAGTTCAAGCTCTAGCTGCAGAAGAACCTTACTAATGTGCCAACAAAAGAGGATAGTGTGCTTCTTTAGTCAGAGATTCCTGGAAAGGATGATCAAAATCTCGTGGTATAGAGTGACAAGTATTTGTCCATATCAAACTCAGCTGGAGGCTTCTTTCTCAGGGTGACAAGGGTGCTGAGCAGCACCAGCATGTTTAATAGGGGTTAACTTGTCATGAGATCAGATTATCCAGTGGCATCATCCTTCCTTTCTTGCATTTCCATTTTTTGCCATGGGATGGGGAAAAGCATACAATATAGACTTCATCACAAGTCAAGCACACATCAGACACACATTCTTAAACTTGCAAATTCATGAGCCAAAATGCAGCTTGTTACTTTACAAAGTACCCATTCTCAGGAATTCTGTTACTGTACCCAAAACATACAATAACATCTGCTGATGAAGAATATGAAAAAGTACAAAGAAAGTCAGGGCCATGGCCTCACCCCTAGCTTGCCAACAGCTTACTCTACCGATAAGTCATACTTTGCCATTGGATGAGGCAGGCACAGCAGAGTTTTGAGATAATCCAGTCTATAAAAGAACAGAAAGTGATGTTCTCACTCTCATCCTCCAGCTTACTATGACACCAAGCAACAAGAAAAGGTAAGAAAGGCGAGAGTCTTGATAGAGCGCACACTTCCAGCACATGTGTGCATACTATCTGAGACCTGCCCTAGCCAAAGAAACAGAAGCATCAGACTTTAGAAGTATACAAGCCCACACCACCTACATATACATATACGTATACGTATAGAGTTTCTTGAGTTCCTTGGTAACCTATCATATACAGACTCATTTATATGGGTCTTCTGAGAGGAAAGTGTCCATTCACTGTATGACGTGGACTGCTAGAACCCTGATGAGTTTCCTACTGTGCACAAAGGTGAGGACAGAACCCAAAGCAATGGATTTAGATCATGCCATACATGGTAAAATGTCCACATTTGCAGGTAATTCTTTTCAAAAAACTGTCCTTATTCTCCATGTTGAGATTAAGCCTAGTTTCATAATTTCTGGAAATCAGGTGGAGCAATAGATTGGGAAAAAAGTTACTAGTTC
Organism: Mus minutoides; assembly: GCA_902729485.2. NCBI lineage: Eukaryota > Metazoa > Chordata > Mammalia > Rodentia > Muridae > Mus > Mus minutoides. The sequence goes on along the minus strand of LR749503.1, from coordinate 1,453,318 downwards.
AAGCTGATTTAACTCCTCAGCCACGATCTTCATCCTTTCTGTCCCAGTGAGAAGAAACGTTTTCTCTTGCTTCTGTCACACTAAATGTGCATACCCTATCAATCAACCTAAACCCGTGAGCAATATGTATCACAGACAGATTCTTTCAGGTTCTTTATAACAGTTCTCCCTCACAAACTGGTGGTCTCTCTAGACTGTCTGTGTCTTCTGTTTTCCTTCTCCCCCTTGTGTCTTATCTTCTTCATTTCCTATTAAATCCCATCAAACCCATCACCTACCAGTATGATGAACAGCTCTCCTTTCAGAGTCTTTTCAATCTGTTTAGGTGGAAAAGTGAATTGACACCTGTGTCTAGGGAAATCAGAGAGCTGTTGAATTAAGGAATACAGTTAATTTGAATTCTTAAGAGTAGTCTGCTAGAGTAAATTCTTTAAGGGAAAAAAATCCGATATCCTGATCTTTGAAATGCTATGAAAAGTAGAATGTGAGTATATTTTTTATTTACTTCTACCTATAGTATCCTAATCAGAACTGGCTTAATTAGTTTTGTTTGCAGTAAGCTCAGTTATTAAAAGCCCAGCTTTGTGAGAGCAGTTGGTGTTGCCATCTGGTTGATCCACTCACTCCTTGTTTCACACTTTTCTGCTGCTTGCTGTCCAGAATTAACACATCTCCAGACACATAGCATGTTGACAGTACAAATGCCTGTTTAAGGACTGTATGGAGGTCAGTCCATCTTGCCAAAAAGCGTCTAAAAAAGGAATGTAGCCTTTGGTTAAGCAGAGAGAACAAATGCCCAGCCTTTTTCATAAAACTGTTCTGTGCCCTAAAGTAACTGAATTTCTCTAGCACTCAAATTAACTGGAAACCAGCTTTAGGCAATGCTTTCAGCACTAGTAGTCAGTTTTAGCTTTCTTCTCCAAAAGACTGGAGACTTCAATTCTTGTAGTTCGGTGATTTGTTTATTTGTTTATTTGTTTGTTTGTTTGTTTTGGGATTTTTTTGCCCTTTTTATTAGATATTTTCTTAATTTACATTTCAAATGCTATCCCAAAAGTTCCCTATAACCCCCCCACCCTGCTCCTCTACCCACCCAATCCCACTTCTTGGCCCTGGCGTTACCCTGTATTGGGGCATATAAAGTTTGCAAGACCAAGGGGCCTCTCTTCCCAATGATGACTAGGCCATCTTCTGCTACATATGCATCTAGAGACACATGCTCTGGTGGAACAGGTTGGTTCATATTGTTGTTCCACCTATAGAGTTGCAAACCCCTTCAGCTCCTTGGGTACTTTCTCTAGCTCCTCCATTGGGGGCCCTGTGTACCATCCTATAGATGAATGTGAGCATCCACTTCTATATTTGCCAGGCACTGGCATAGCCTCACAGCTATATCAGGGTCCTTTCAGCAAAACCTTGCTGGCATGTGCAATAGTGTCTGGGTTTGGTGGCTGATTATGGATCCCCAGGTGGGGTAGTCTCTGGACAGTCCATCCTTTCATCTAAGCTCCAAACTTTGTCTCTCCTTCCATGAGTATTTGTTTCCCCTTTCTAAGAAGAATTGAAGTATCTGTACTTTGGCCTTCCTTCTTCTTGAGTTTCATGTGGTTTGTGAATTGTAACTTGGGTATTCTAAGTTTCTGGGCTAATACCTACTTATCAGTGAGTGCATATCAAGTGACTTCTTTTGTGATTGGGTTATCTCACTAAGGATGATATCCTCCAGATACATTCATTTGCCCAAGAATTTCATAAATGTATTGTTTTTAATAGCTGAGTAGTACTCCATTGTGTAAATGTACCACATTTTCTGTATCCATTACATATCTGTAGTACAGAGTACTCTGTGACTAAGTTTTATGATCGTATGTTTTTCTTTACCGAACACAATTATACTCTCCTAATTTCTATTCTTAAATACAGAAATAAATATCTAGTCAAAACTGAATTAATAATAAAACAAATAATTACATGTGTGTTTGTACATGTGCACACATACACCAGGTAGGTGGGATACTTTCTGACCTGGGCAAGTTCACCCCTTGGGTAGCCTGGTAGTGCCACGCAGCTCCAATTGTCAAAGGTTACTATATTGATGATGAACTTAGTGACAAACTTCCTATCAGCATAGAACACAAAAATCCAGAACTCCTAGACTCAAATGATCCCCATGCCTCAGCCTCCTGAATATCAAAAAGCACTGTGTCCAGCAAGGATACTTCCCAAGACTTGAAAAGGGTGATTTTGTCATTAGGCAAATATCAGAGTGTTCTTAAATGAACCTAGATGATAACACCCTCTATACACATAGGCTTCATGGTATGGTCTGTGACTCTTAGACTATAAGTTACTATCCTGAACATGTAAGCAAGTATAACACAATGGTATCTGAGTATGCTGATTACTGATTTGTTCCTCATGGTCTGCCCAGCCTGCCTTCTAATATAATCCAGGACCACTAGTCCAGGGATGGCACTATCCACATTTGACTGAACCCTTCCATAGTAATCATTAATACAGAAAAATATCACCAGAGACTTGACTATAAGCCTTTTTTCAATTGAGGTTCCTCTTCACAGACAACACTAGCTTGTGTCAAGTTGACAAAAAACAGGACAAACAAACATTGTGGTGGTCTGAATAAGAATGGCCCCCATAGGTTCATCTGCTTGAATACTTGTTTCTTAGTTAGTAGAACTGTTTGAGAATTAGGAGGTGTGGCCCTGATGGAGGAGGTATGGCCTTGTTGGAGAAGTTCTGTCAGTGGTATTAAGCTTTGAGGCTCCAGAAGCCCATACCAGGCCCATATTCTCTCTGTCTGTCTCTCTCTGTCTGTCTCTGTCTCTCTCTGTGTTTCCCCTAAACCACTATAATTCCTTACCCATATTCTGAATCTTTAGATATTTATCCTTATGTACAGAAGTACAAGTTTCATCCCTCATCAATAAATGATAGATAGATAGATAGATAGTAGATAGATAGATAGATAGATAGATAGATAGATAGATAGAAACATCTACTTGCCAGAGACATAGACCATTACAGAAAATCACAACTGATCAAAGCAACTAGAACAAGTGACTCTGTGGTACCAGCCCCAGACTTAATATATGTATATATATATATATATATATATATATATATATATATATATATATATATATATATCACAACTCCTGCACCTAAGGCTTAAGGACCAAGTGTGAAAAGGGGGTGGAAATATTGTAAAGGCCAGAAGGATGAACTTTTACTTGAATACTTGAATATATAAGGATAAATATCTAAACATTCAGAATGCGGATAAAGAATTATAGTGGTTTAGAGGTAGACACACACACACAGAGACAGAGAGAGACAGAAACAGACAGACAGACAGACAGACAGACAGACAGACAGACAGAGACAAAGAGACAGTTAGCTGTGAGATTTAATCTCCTAGAAATGGAGAAGCAATACCTATAAAATCTCATCAACTGCCTAAACACAACATAAAGAATGATGACAGCAATAGACACACTCAGGTGGAAGGGGAAAATATCATAGTGTCTCAACTCAAGATGAAGACTTAAAGACAGCTAAAGAATTCTAAGAGCAGAAGAAATAATCTTTCCTGGGAAGAGCCCTAAAATTGGTTATTCATTACCAAGTGGTCAGCCATAAAATTATATACACATAAATAACATTGTACAGAATTAGCAGTATTTAACTTTATAGTTAGGCACATACACCTGTAACAACAATTAAATAAATAGAGGGCATGAATTTGATAGTGGGAAAGGCATAGGTACATAAGAAGTGTTGAAGGGAGGATAGGGAAGAGGGAAAATTATGTATTTTAATTTTTAAAAGTAAAACACAATTTTTAAAAAGTCATCTAAAGTATTCTAGCTCCCAACCATACCATCAGGCAAAAATGGTGCTGTGAATATTCTTCAATTTTAAAGGATTCCATTTTCTTTTCTGTAAGAGAAAATGAAGCAGAAATGGTACATGTGGGGCAAGTCATTCAACTATTTAAGTCCAGAGCATTTAATGTTAAATGAATGTACATATAAAGTACTTAATTCTATGTCTAATCAAGGATAAAGAGGGTTGGAGGGCTAGAAAGATGGCTCAGTTGACAAATTGCCTATAATGCATAAATGAGGGCCTGAATTTGGATACTGAGTGTACACATAAAAGCAAGCCTTGATGACATGCTTGAAACTCCAGGACTCATGGAAGAGATAAAGTGTGAAAAGGGCCATCAAGGACGATGAATCCCAAGGGCTTACTAGCCAGACACTATAGCAATTGTGAGCTCTTGGGCTCAATGGAAAACAAAATGGAACATTATCTAGGACCACGCCTAAAGTGCCTCTGTCTTCCACAGTCATGTACACATGTACAAAACACACACAGATACACACATACAAACACTAATGCACATATGTACCCATACACATATGCACATATAAATACAAATACTAAATGAAGAGGAGAGAGAGAGAGAGAGAGAGAGATTAAATAGTGAGTAAAGGAATAAGAGGGAAAGGAAAGTGGGAAGAAGTAGGAAACCCAGAGGATGATGCAAATAATTTAGGTATAGCCTTTACATAAGTATAAAATCCATCATTTTCTGCCCCACAGAAAAGCCTAAAGGAGATATAAAGAGCTAAAAGAGACATAAAGACCTAAAGTGCTGAAGGTTCTGTTCAGTTACCCAGGCCTTGAATGTGTGCCCAGTTTCAACTGAGTACCAGAACTTGTCCATTCTTCCCTGCTAGTCTGAGCAATAGTGGCTCCTGAATACACAGGATTCAGAGTAGCAATATGAACACTGTAAGTGAACAGCCAAATTATCACTCTTTATCTCAGAGAGGAAAGGCAGCCTTGCGTATCTCAGGATGAAAATGCAACCTGCTGTGTACTCTGCCATCTTCTTGCCTCTCTGCTTAGGAAAGAGCAGCACTTCTTCCTCCTGAAAACACTGAATGGCACTCTGAAGAGAATGTGCTTTCTGTCAGACACAGCAGTAACTTGAATCTTAAAGATTACAGACACCATAAATTAGTGCCAAGATCTTATGTGTCTGTTTTCCAGTCTTTAATGGTGTATAGTCAACTTTCCTGGTTCTCTTAAAATTAGCCTATTTCAGAACATGAAACTATCCTCAGTATGTTTTAGAATCAAAATTAATTTCACAAATACAGACAATGCATATCTGCCAAGGACCAGGCTTGGTTTAGAGAGGGATTCTTAGGAAAGAGTGTCTGAGGGTAGAGAAAGAATAATTTGAAGACAAATTGTGGGTCCAAGCTGACAGCCTGCATTCTCTTTGAGACAGCTCTCCAGATTAATCTTTGCTTGAGACAGTGTTCTCCTAGAGATAGTTTAGAGACAGCTCTCTTTTGCTAGAATGAATTCTGAAAACGCTTTGGATAGCTCATGGTTTTTTTCATCAAAATTTTTTTTTAAAGCTGCTAGAAAAAAATTATGGATTTTCCATTCTATTCAGACTTTTTTTAGAAAAATTCTAAAAGTCATCCTTGGGTTTTCTGATCAAAATCAGAAAGCCTCCCACCCCCCCAAAATATCTAAAAGAGCTGGGTTAGCTTTCAAAACAGTTCTCTCTATATAGCTTCCAGAAAACATTCTAAAACAGCTATATTCACTCTTCAAAAAGCTTTCTCTAGATAGCTCCTAGTAAACACTTTTAAAGAGCTGTGTTCACTCTTCAGACAGCTTTCCCTGGAAATCTCTGTCTCTTGCAAGTCAAAGCCCAATCTTTTATTTACATCAATTCAGTCATTTACACTAAGTTCCTTACTGATTTTTCCACAAATCAACTGTCCATGACTCCAGCCCCTTGATTCTTAGAAAGAGACAGCAAGCATATATTTTGAAAACATTGCAAATGAACTCAGAAATCTTCCTGCTTTCATAATCACAGGCAATAAGCTAACTGGGCAGGATCTTGTTCTGAGATCACATGTCTTACCATCCCTGGGCCTAACCTCAATTTGTCCCAGGCCGACCTTGAACCCAGAAATCTTCCTGTCTTTGTATGTTCCTGAAAGCTGGCTCATAGTACAGCTGTCTATTTTTTTAGGTTCATGAAGCCCCTCATCTAATTCATATTGCATACTTATATTTTGCATTGTTGAGAAATTTTTTTTTAGCTCGTGTTTTCAGAGTTCTTTCCAACAGCCTTAATGGGTGTCCTGAAGCTTTCAGTATTTACCATTTTTGCTAAGGACATAGACATAACCTCAACTCCCAAACTTGTACTATTTCTGATTATCATGGAGTCATTAACCTTGACAGAGGGTACATTCCATCATAACCTTGGCAGGGAGAATATTTCCCAAAGAGGGATATACATACATACACACACACACACACACACACACACACACACACACACACACACACACATCTCATACCCAGCAACTGTCAACATGTGTGGAGGCTCTTATCCTGCTGGCTCTGTTCTAGTGACAGTAAACCATGTCAAATCATCCCATCCATATGGCCAAGCAGGACTCAGCACTCATTATAAACATTATGTGTTAAAAAATGACTAAGAGCAAGATATGCTTGTGCAAAGTACCATAAACATAACTATTTTAATTCTTATATTACAGAAAGGGTCAATTATTTGAAGTATAGTCTAGACTTGGGAAATAAAGTATAAATATTGAAAAGGCAAAATAAGTGTTTGGAAAATAGGTGAGTTGGTAGGCATAATGACTTGAGTTCAGATCATACATATCTGGAATCCTAGACTGGAGGGGGAGGCAAAGGCAAGCAAATCCCAGAGATGACTAGCCAGATAGGTTAACTATTCAGTAAGATCCAGGTCCAGGAAAGAGCACGTCTCAAAATATATGATGGTTAAGGTAGAAGGCACCAGAGGCCAACCTCTGTATCCACTCTAGATGTACATCCACTCACTATTTTTAAAATTGTTGTTATGGGAGGGGGAGGGTTGTATGCCTAAAAACATAAATGAAAATTGCTAAGTCTGTATGTTATTTGTATGTATATGATTTCATGGCTGACCATTTGGTATTAGATAACCAATCTGGGGGCTCTTTTCCTGTTCTCAGAATTCCTTAGTCTCTAGTTCTTTATCCAAGGTTGACATCCCAATGATATTTCTGCCTTGCATGTGAGTTTGTCTATTGGTGTCACCATTGTTCTCTTATACGCAAGCACACACGTACATACATTACACACAAGAAAGAGAGAAAGAAAGAAAGAAAGAAAGAAAGAAAGAAAGAAAGAAAGAAAGAAAGAGAGAGAGAAGGAGGAAAAGAAAGGAAAAATACAGAGAGATGACCCTTTACTCACAGAAGGACAGCTCAAAGTCATTTGCTCATTTTCTTACATACAGTTATAAACTGTGGCTATCAATTCCCTCAGCTACAGTAGACTGGTAGAAACAACAACATGAGTGAAGCATGCTGAGGGTAGAAGAGAGTACCACTGATAGCATGGTATCCATCCAGGAATATGAATTAAATTTGAGAAATATTAAAGACTATTGTCAAAATTTTCAGTTGGGAAATATTTGGGTACACATTTCTGTTTCTACCTGGAGCTTAACTGAGATAGATCTCTACAACAATGCTTCCAGAATACTGCATCATTACTGAGTAGGCAATTCTATATCTTTTGTGTTCCCACAGTATTTGCTTGTTAATGTGAAGACGAACATCTACCCATACACCTATATCTGTAGGTTACTTTTTAAACATCTTTACCTCATGATACTCAACAGCACAGAGGTTTGTATTTCTCATGCTTTGCTTTAAATTCCAATTAATTCAATGACCCTATTATTTTTATATCTTCTAAAAGTTGCAATTATCAGAATATAGACATATTTAAGTGATTTAAAGTAAAAAAATAGGCTTTCCATCAGAGGAAAGAGATTATTAATTGAATTCACAGCAACAACTCATGTGGCTGGGTGCCAGAAACATTTTAATATTTGCTTGACTAAACAATCAGCTCAGTGTTTGGCATTCTTCAGATACAATATTTAAGTTATCAAAATGTACATAAATACATACACAGAAGAAAACACAAATAATCTTCCTACAGAAAAGATGGCCACCTAGATTTAAAGAGAACGCATGGCTTTGTGGATTCATTTTCAGGGGAGGTGAGAAACAATCACAGCAAAAACGGGCTCATTTCTAACCCTTCCAGGTTTTCCAATGGCCTTGTCTCTAAGATACTTTGTTATTTTCACAAATACTACTTCTTCAATAATATTCTATCAAGGTATGAATAAGGTTACCAAATCATGCAAAGATATTAAGAAAAAGCACTTTGTGTTTCATTAACTATTTAACACAGCACAACATACAAGACATGAAATTCAGTACTAACATTTCAAAATTAAAGATCTTTCAAGAGAACTTCAATTTCTACTGTCTGGATACATGGATAAGCAGTGTTCTGGATTTTACTTTTAAAGCAAAACAACAGATTTATAAGAGTGATCATCTCTGATATGGTACACCATTGCAAACCTTGCTCTGGAGAAATCCTGCAGACTTTCTCCTACAAGGGTTATCTTACTCTCAAAGATGAATCTACTCTTGCCATGTAGGCAATTAGGAGTAGTATAACAACTAAAAACATTGTAGGTTTAAATGCAGCATTGTCTTGTGGGAAATACTCAATATTGTAGGGCTTGCACTACTGTGGACAAATTAGAAAGCTATATTCCATTTCCCTCCTGGATGTACAACCTTTAAATGCTAAAGCAGTTCTCCTCTGCTCACATGACAACCTTTCCTTGAATTGTCAAATAATTCCAAAGGACAAAAACATGGATTTTTTTTCTGCAAAGCCGTTGAACATTCAGACATCCTTGACCTAGAGTTGAGAGGAGTGAAGACTCACCAGTCCTGTGCTCTATTTTTAGTTCTTCTACCCATGGAGTTAGTTAAAAAGAAGAAGAAATAAGCTTTCTTCTTCCCAAGATACTTTAGTGTTTGAAGCATTCACAGAAAGCCACAGCTCCTTATACATAGAGTGGTTTTCCCCTGGCCTGATCATTCATACCACTAGTGAGTGATATCCAAAAGTGTACAAGGTGAGCATACAGTCAGCATCATATGCATACTTGAGTAAAGGCCTCAACCACTGATAATTCCAAAGATAGAATAAATTTAGTCTGCAGTCAAGTTGGAAAGCACTTCATAGAAGACCAGTTTCAGGAATCAGGGCTACCTGTGTACTGTATCCATGTACCTGATAGCTACCTGTGTACTGTATCCATGTACCTGATAGCAAGTAGACTTAGAAACAGACTAGCCTGGGCCATGCAGAAAACCCTGTCTTAATTTTCTTTTCTGCCAACTTGAAAGGTGCAATAGTGTCTAGGTCCAGTCTTCTCCTGTGGAGAAAGAGTTGTGGGGAGACACAACATCTCTTTTTCAGAGATCGGGAGATAAATAGTATCTAAACTGCCAACACAAGAAGGAATAAGAAAATTTCAAAAGCTAAGTTTATAACATTGGCATTCCTACCAATGTGGCCAAAAACATTTCTAAAGAGACCTTGACTTATGACAAGTGGAGAATTTCTTCCCGTGTGTCCTGGTGGCTAAGGAGAAGAGAATGAGAAACGCAGTTACTGTCCATTAAAATGCAGTCAAAAGCAACACAGGTGAAGACCCTCTGCTCAGAGGCCAAACTGGACACAAGAAGTCCAAGTAGGTCACCTAACCTTGAACCTCCCTGAATCTTTTGGTGCACCACCCCCATTATCCTTAATCCTCCCTCCCTTCTCACCACCATGTCCTAGTTCCTAACTCAGGCAGAAAACCACAGCTCAACAAGAATCCTCTCTGGCTGTTGAACTTCAAGTAGCCTGTCTGCCCACAGATCTCCCTTATTCAGTGCCCCCTACCCTATTCCCAATCATGTCAATCCTTCTTGTTGCCCTGTCTCAGACATCAACTCTGAAAGACACCACCTGTTCAACCAAAAGCCATAGAGGCTACAAGAAATCCAGCCCTTAATGCTGTTAGAAACACCTCACTCAAATATACGCCACAAATACCAGAGGACCAGAGAGGAGACAAAAAATAGAAGAACAAAACACACACCCAACACAGCGAAACTCAGAAATCAGCACTATAATCATCCTAGAACATGGTTAGACATCAGCATAGGAACATGATGAACAGCAGCCAAGGCAATATATCATGACCAGAGCCCAGCTATTTTACCACAGCAGGCTCTCAATATTTCAACACAGCTGAAGCACAAAGAAAAGACCTTAAAAACAAACTTAATGATGGTGATAGGGGTTCTGAAAGAGGAAATTAATAAATCCCTTACAGAAAACCAGGAAAATACAAAGAAATTGGAGGAAATTCATAAGTCCCTTAAAGAAAGCAAAGAAAAATAGTTAGTCAAAATGAATAAAACTGTTCAAGACTTGAAAATAGAAGTAGAAGCAATAAAGAAAGCACAAATTAAGGGGAATCTAGAAATAAAAAAATCTAGATAGGTGCAGAGAAACTACAAAGGCAAGCTTCATAAACATAATATAGATAGGAGATAGAATCAAAGTCATTGAAATTACAATAAAATTAATGAATACATCTATCAAAGAAAATGTTAAAGTCTAAAAACTTCCTGGGACAAAATATGTAACAAATCAGGGGCGCTATGAAAAAAAAAATTAAACCTAAGAATAATAGGAATTAAAGTAGAAAAAGAATACCAGCTCAAAAGCCCAGAAAATATTTTCAACAAAACTATATAAGAAAATTTTCCTAATCTAAAAAGTGACATGTCTATTAAGGTATAATAAGCATACTGAACACTAAATATATTGAACCAGAAAAGAAGATCCTCTCATCACATAATAATCAAAAACAGTAAGCATACTGAACAAAGAAAGAATATTAAGAACTGTGAAGGAAAAAAGACCAAGTAACACATAAAATAGATAGAATCAAGTCTGACTTTTCAGAGGAGACACTAAAAGCCACAAGAGCTTAGACAGAAGTACTGCAGATTCTAAAAGACCAAGATGCCAGCAGAGGTGACTATACTCAGCAAAACTTTCAATCACCATACAGAAAATAAAACATTTTGTGATAAAATCAAATTTAAACACTATCTACAAACCCAGTCTTACAGAATGTGCTAGAAGGAAAAATCCAAACCAAGGAAGTTAACTACACACACACACACACACACACACACACACACACACAAACACAACAGAAATAAACACACATACACCACCACCACCAAAACCAACAACAAAATAATAGGAATTAATATCATTAGCCACCAATCTCTTTCACTATTAGTGGACTCAATTCCCCAATAAAAAGACACAGATCAAGACAATGGATATGAAAACAGGACTTATCCATCTGCTGCACTCAAGGAACACACCTCAATATCAAGATATTCCTATCAAATGGACCTGAAAAGCAAGCTGGTGTAGCCATGTTAATATCTAAAATATAGACTTCAAGCCAAAATTTATTAAAAAGATGACAAAGGACCCTATGTAGTCAAAGGAGAAAAATCCATCCACATGATGTATCAATTCTTAACATCTATGTCCCAAACACAAAGGCATCCACTTTTTTAAAAGAAACATTACCAAAGCTTATGTTACATACAAATGTTTACACACTGATAGTTGGATCACCTCATCCAGACAAAAACTAAATAGAGGAATGCTGGTGCTAATTGACATTAAAAAGGAACCTAACTGAATTTTTCAGAATATTTATAGATCATTTCACCAAAATGCAAAAGAATATACCTTCTTCTCAGTAACACGTGGAGCTGTCTCCAAAATTGTCTACAAACTTGAACACAATACAAGTCTCAATAGAATAAGAAAATAGGTTCCCTGCATCCTACCAGATCACCACGAACTAAATCTGGTTATCAACAACAGAAAGCCTACAAATTCTCCTGGAGACTGACTGTCTACTGAATTAAAAATGAGCCAAGACAGACATAAGAAAGAAATTAGTTTCTAGAGTTCAATGAAATAAACACACAGCATATTCAAACTCGTGGAATACAATGAAAATTGTGATAAAGCAAAGGAAGTTCACAGCACTTAGTGTCGATGTAAAATAATTGAAGAGATTTCTTGCTAGCAACTTAACCACATACCTCAAAGCTCCAGAACAAAAAGAAATACACACATCCAAGATGGCAAGAATAATCAAATTGACAGCTGAAATCAATAAAATAGAAGAGAATGATATAAAAAAAAATCAATGAAGCAAATAGTTGGTTCTTTGAGAAAATCAACAAGATAGACAAACCCCTATCTAAGCTAACTGAAAGATGGAAAAAGAATATCAAAATAAAAAAAATAACTATAAACAAACAGGGAGACAACAACAGACACCAACAAAATCAGGAGAATCATAAGGACATACTTTAAAAACCTGTATGCCACTAAATTGGAAAATCTAAAAGAAATAGGTACCTGTTTTGATAGGTACCACTTACCAAAGCTTAAGCTAGACAGATAAGCAATGTAAATAGACCTGTGAGCCCTGGTAAAGTAGAAGCAGTCATTAAAAGTCTCCAAACAACAGTCACAGAAAAGACCTAAGGCCACATACTTTGATTGAAGAATTCTATCAGGATTTAAAAGGAAAGCTAGCACCAATAATCCTTAAATTATTCAACAAAATAGAAACAGAAGAAACACTTCTCAATTCACTTTATGAGGAAACAGTTACCCTGATACTCAGACCTGATAAAGAATCAATAAACAAATAGAATTACGGTGCAATTTCCCATATGAACAAAGATTCAAAACTAGTAAAATAGTTGTAAACAAGATACAAGAATACATCAAAAGGATTATTTACTATGATCAAATAGGCTTTATTGCAGAGATGCAGGGGTGGTTCAACACATGGCAATCAGTAAATATAATCCACCATATAAATAAACTGATAGAAAAATCCCACATATTATCTCATTATATGCCAAAAAAAGCCTTTGACAAATCCAAAATCCCATCATGATAGTACTGAAGAGATTAGGGATACATGGGACACACCTAAGTATAATAGACAACTAACAGCAAGCCTATACGCAAAATCAAATTTATGGAGAGAAATTCAAAGCAACTCCACTAAAATCAGAAACATGAAAAGGCTGCCTGCTCTCTCTATGTCTATTCAGTATAGCACTTAAAATTTCACCTACAGCAATAAGACAACTGAAGGGGATGAAGAGGATACAAATTATATCCAAAGTATTATATTTGAAGATGATATGATAGTATACATGAATTACCTTAAAAATTCCACTAGAGAATTCCTATACCTGAAAAACACTTTCTGAAAAGTTACTGGATACAAAGATTAAATTAAAATTTTTTTAAAAAAATTAAAATAAAATCAGTAGCTTTTCTACATAAAAATGGCAAATTGACTGACATAGAAATCAGAAAAACAACATCTTTACAGTAGCCTCAAATAATATGAAATGTCAAGGATTTGAAGAAAGAAATTGAAGAAGATCTCACTTGGTCATGAATTGGTAGAATTAGCATAGTAAAAATGACCATTCTGCCAAAATCAATCTACAGATTCAATGCAACAATTAAAATTCCTTCATAATTTTTTGTGGACCTTGACAGGACAATACTCAACTTCATATGGAAAAACAAAAAAAATTTAGAATAGTTAATATAATTCTGAATAGTAATAGATCTTCAAGCTATCACCATACTTGATTTCAAGATCTAGTAATAAAAGCCACATGGTATTAGCACCAAAATAGACATACTGATTGGTACAATCCAATTGAAGAGCCAGACATAAATTCATGCACCTATGGACATCTAATTTTGATTTAAAAAAAAAAAAAAAGCCCTGGTGTATTTGGTGTATTTTTAAGAAATATACACCAGGAAAAAGAAAGTATCCTCAAGCTATGGTGTTGGTTTTAACTGGATATCAGCATATGAATGAAAATAGATCCATATCTATCACCCTGCACAAAACTCAAGTCTAAGTAGATCAAAGACTTCTACATAAAACCGACTGAAACTGACAGAAAAGAAAATGAGGAATAACTTTGAATGCATTGGCACAGGAGACAACTTCCTGAACAGAATCCTGATAGTAAAGGAACCAAGATAAACAATTAACAAATGAAACTGAAAAGCTTCTGAAAGACAAAGAACACCATCAAAAGGACAAAAGCGAATGGGAAAAGATTTTCTTCAACTCCACATCTAATAGATATTCAAAATATATAAAGAAACTAAACATCAACAAAGAGTATAATCCAATTCTTTAAAATGAGGGAAAGATCTAAACAGAAAATTCTCAATAGAGGAACCTCATATAGCTGAGAAACAGTTTTTTTTTTTTTTATTAAAGGTTCAATATCCTTAGCTATCAGAGAAATACAAATCTGAAACTACTCTGAGATTCCATCTTACACCTGTCCTAATGAGTAATGTGGAACAAATGGAACAATCATCTATTGCTGGTGAGAGTGCAAACTTCTACAGTCACCATGGAAATCAAATTGGTGGTTCTTCAGAAAATTGTGAATTGATCTATCTCAAGATTCAGTACGGCACCCTTAAACATACACCTAAAAGATGTTCTATCCTATCACAAAGAGACATGCTCATCCTTGTCTAGAGCAGCTTTTTGCATAATAGCCACAAACTAGAAATAACCTAGATGTCTCTCAACCAAAGAGCAAATAATGAAAATGTGGTACATAGACACAGTGGAGTATTTTTCAGTTGAAAACAATGGCATTTGAAGTCAAATGAATGGAATAAGAAAAACAATCATCCTGAGTGAGGTAGCTCAGTCCCATAAAAACAACCACGGCATATGCTCCCTTATAACTGGATATTAGCTATAAATTAAAGGATAAACATGCTACAGTCAACAGACCCAGAGATGGTTTATTAACAATGGAGACTCTACCATGGGCACATAAATCTCCCTGGAAAGATGAAACAAATAGATTTTGTGGGTGAACTGAGGACAGATGGAGATGGAAATAGAAGGGATTGGAGAGAAGGAATGGAAGACTATATAGGGACAGACAACTGGAGCTAGAGAATATCTTGGGGGTAATGGGGAAGCCTAGTGTAGTGAAAACTCCCATGATTCTATGACGGTGACCCAAGCAAGGACTCCTAGTAATGAAGGCTATGGAGCCTGATGCAGTCATATTCTGTAACCAGGCAAGGTTTCTAGTGATAGAACTGGAACATCAACCCAGCCACAAAAACTTTGAACAACCTGCCCGGACTGCTATGGTGCTGAAGCAATGGTGGCACAGAACTTGTCAGAGCAGCCAACCAATGGCTGGACTAATTTGAGGCCTATGTCAGGAGAGGGAGCCCATGATGAACACTGACTGGATAACCAGAAATTGGAGGCTTGATAGTTCAGAGACCTAGGACAAACACAACTGTCAAAGCAAAAACAACAAAAATCAATAAATCATGAAGATGTTCTGCTATACAGATAGATCAGTGCCTAGCCCAGTCATCATCAGAAAGGCTGCCTCCAGCAGCTGATAGGAACAGATGCAGAAACCCACAGCCAAACATTAAGCAAAAAGAGAGCCTAGATTGGAGGTCTCCATTAGGTCCATAGGCACCCCCACCTCAAAGCTCAGGGAACCTCACAAAAGAAAGGAGAGGAAGAATTGTGGGAACCAGAGCAGTTAAGGACACTGAGAGAGAATGACAAATGGGATCAAGTAGGCAGGATAGGGCTCACAGAGACTGAAGAGGCAATTGCGGAACCTGTATGAGTCTGCGATAGGGCCTCTGTATATATATTGTAGTTGTTGGTTTGGGGTCCTCCTGACAGTGGGAGAAGAGGTGTCTCTGACTCTTTAGCCTGTTCTTGGGAATCCTTTCCTTCTAAAGAGTCGCCTCACGAAGCCTTGATGTGAACGTTTGTGCCTGGTCTTATTGTGTCTTGTGTGGTGTTCGGTTTACATCTCTGGGGGTGTGACCTGCAAGACATGGGAGGTTCAGTGAACTAAGAGGAGTAGAGGAAAGGGAAGCTGCAGTCAGGAAGAGGGAAGATTAAATAAAAATCTACAAAAGAAAAAAGAAAAAAAAAAGAAATGTTCTCAAAGGACACAAAGAGATCATTCTATGTTCCTCTTGCTTTCAAAAGAAAAAAGAATACCATGAAGACTAGTTTTCCTTCTGTGCTTTCCTTCTTGTTTTATGATAATCAAATATTTGTGCCTCTGGAATTAAAAACTTTTAATTGTTTGTTTACTAAAACTATTTGACTCACTGGGTACTTGACTCAGTGGGAAAACTGTCACTGTCTGAGATCAACAAAAGAGAAGAGCTGTTGCTAATAGCACCTGAGTCATAAAGCCCCTCCAGCTGGTATCTGCAAGCAAGACTTGAGCAGGGAGATCCACGCACCTCCTAGGAAACGTAAACTCAATGCCTCATTTCCACAGAATCAGGCAAATAAAACCCATCTTTTCAATGTTTGAGGTTCTGTGTGTATAAATATATAGCTAGAAATAGCTACTCATGATTTCTGTAATTACAAGTCTGGAGTACAATAAGCAATTTTAATAAATGGGAATATTCCCTAATGCTGAAATGAATTAAATGTTGAATCTACTTCATTTTTTGAAAATAGAACTCTTGGCTGTCTATAAGCTAGAAAGAGGAAAAAAAATCACAAGGAAGTATGTCCATGCATGAAGATTTCAGTTAGTCTGGAAGATACATGCCTATGTGTGCTGGTTTTTTTTTTTTGTTTTGTTTTTGTTTTTCAAATAGCTATACGGAATGATTATAAGAACTTAGAAGTTTAAAGAGGGAAAGGGTATCTAAAAATCTCTCTTTGCTCTCTAGATGAAGATGATTACATTAAGTACCAAAGGAAACTAATAGATAAAGTTCAAGGACTGAAAACATGAGAGGATTTAAAGATGCTGAGACACAGTCAGTTAAGATAGTCATGTTTGGGGAGAGATTTCCTTAGTGTGCATGGGTGTGGTTGTGGAGATACACATCCTCTCAGAAGACAATGCTCTGCCAGCACAGGGTTTACCAGTTTTAGTCTGCCACAGTCCACAGCACCTTCCCACTTGCTCTCATGTGCTTTTTGTTCATGCAAAAATATGCAAGAGCTTAATCTACAGCACTCATATTTCACACCAGCCCCAAACAGAGTGGCTCTGGAAATGATTCAGCCAATCTGTAATTCAGGATTAACTTCCTGGCTGCTTCTTATCTGTCCATACACCAGTGATCACAACAAATTGTGTGTGGGTTTAAAAGTAGGGAAAAGCATGTCTTACCATCCATATAAAAAATTAATTTGTGATGGAGGACTAAGTACAAGTTACCAATGGCCAAGTTTACAGGTTGATGATCCGTAAATATCTCACTGAGCCACTTCAGTTTCCAATTAATTACAGAAATAAAAAGGCAATGCACATGTACTGGAATTACACTCTGGTGAGACTATCAACTCTTAGCAGAAGAGCCATTACTTAGGAATAAAAACACTTGGTGACAAGAACTGAAGTAGCTATGAAATTTTTCAATCATGTAACCCTTCTGCTAGATTTACGTATACCGCTAAATTTTAAAATTCATTTGTTTGGCCAGCTAAGTTTACCTGAATTCAGGTAATGATAAGTCATGTATAATATCACCTTTATCTGAAGCTCTACCCTTGAAAGCAACGTCTTTTCATAAAAAGAAAGTGAATGGGTTAGAGAAGAAATTAGCCTCAGTCTAGTCAAGGCCAGCTTGATAAAGCCATGGCTAACACTACCCTCAACCTTAGAAGGTAAGTTCTCCTCTAAGATGCCCACTCCTGCCACTCTTTTTATGGCAGGACTGACAGCTCTTGCCAAGGCAGAAAACAAACACATCCTGATAGGAAAGGAAGAAGTGAAACTGCCTGTGTTTGCTGATAACATGATTTTTATAGAGAAATGTCTAAAGTATCTACAAAAGAAAACAAAACAAAACTTGTAATCAAATTAGGTAAAGTTAAAACATGTAAATGTAGAGTCTCCAAATAAGTAACAGTTCTATTAGATACTAGCTGCTATTCAACAAGAAAATAAGGGGGGGGGCATTTATACTAGGAAAAATAATAGCAAAAAAGGTCTATATAAATTTAATGAAGGGTCTGGTGAGATGATTTAGTGGGTAAGACCACTTGCTATGCAGGCATGAGGACCGTAGTTATAATTCCCAGGAACCACATAAAAAGCCAGGTATAGCCCAGAATATGCCTGAAAGCTGGGTACTGAGTGCTCAGGGTGTGGGTTTAATAACAGAACCTGTCTCTGGGGAATAAAACGAGTGTTACCACATGACTCCTGATGTTCTTCCTCTAAACTTTATATATGAACACATATGTGCATGCACCTATCAATATCCCTCACACACACACACACACACACACACACACACACACACACACACACACACATATACACACACAAAATGAAGGAAGTAAAGGACCTGTATACTAAAAACTATAAAAAAAATGATGAAATAAATAAAAAAGAGATAAAGTAAAGAATAGTCCATAACCATAGATTATAGAATCGATGTAATCTTTACCAGATCCCAAAGTCATTTTTCAAATAAATTATTTTAAAAGTTCTTAAATTAAAATGAATATACAAATGACCTTGAATATCCAAAACAATGCTAAACAGAAGATCAAGGCTGGGGACATCACACTCAATTTTAAAATATATTATAACCTAATTATGATGAAAACAACATAGTACAATACAAAAACTTTTTTTTTTCCGAGACAGAGTTTCTCTGTGTAGCCCTGGATGTCCTGGAACTCACTCTGTAGACCAGGCTGGCCTCGAACTTAGAAAGAACTCAGAAATTCACCTGCCTCTGCCTACCAAGTGCAGGGATTAAAGGCATGTGCCACCACCACCCCGCAATACAAAAACTTTTAAAGACACACTGACCATAGGAACAAGATAGAAAAATCTAAGAATAGACAAACATATTTGATCAACTGATTTATTTTCAGAGCCAAAGGCCAAACTCAGGGCTTTACACTTGCTACACAAACATTCTACCACTGAGTTAAATGTTTCAGACAGACAGAAGGACAGAGTAGATAGTCATAGAAGGATGACTATAGGCATTAACAAGATACTATATATCTCAAAATAAAAGAAAGCAAACTTCAGATGTCTCTCCATAAACATGACTTATAAGCTGTATGATGAATATGCTAATTAGATTGATTTAACCATGCCACAATATATATATACAGAACCAATATACCCATTTTACCTAATACATTTATGCAATAATAATTTGTAAATAAAAAATAATGTTTTAAACACAATAAGATAAAATAATAAACTGTAGTTTAAAAAACCATTTTGTATCTCAGTCTTTTTTGCTTAAGAAAAGTTTCTTTAAAATACTACAGAGTTATTTCTCAAGCTCATTAGAGATTAATCACAAATGGGAAAGGCATTAATTTTACCTTTCCATTTACCCATTGTGGCCCTTGAAGACAAGCATCATAACCAATCACCCCTCCACCCCTCCTGACAGTTCCAGCCAAACTGTCTTTCTAAATGACTTTGGGCTCTTGTGGAGAACTGTGGGGCCAAAGCCACACCACAACAGGAAACTGGTTTCTTCCAGCCCACCTCTCAACGTGCACAACAAAGAAAGCAACAGCCTGTGCCTGCTTGATCTTTTTTTCCTTTTCACTCAGACCAGGGGATACTGAACAGCAAGCTTCCAGAGTCCATTTTAGAACTAGTGAGAAGGATTACAATGAAATGGAACCCAACAGGTCAATTCCCAGCTACAATATTGAAAACTCACCCTTTTGTGTCACCACTAAAAACTGGCAGCCACCTCCATTACCTTTCCATTAACCCATTGTGGAGATGGCTGTCCACAGACTCTGGAGCAGATTTCAAATAGAATGATAGACCTCAGATATCTTGAATGGAAGCCCCACAGTTGATAAAAGTCAATCATGACCACTCCAACCCAAGCATACATAACACAAAAGAACTGGGTGGCAAGGGTGGGGGTGGGTGGTAGAGCTATTTTACTTTAAGAATTTTTTTTCATGTTAAAAGTGACGTCAGAACCAGGATGCAGAAAATTAATCCTCTTCCAAAAAGTTTAAGAGCTCTAACATAATGTCACCTCAGCAATCACTGTGAATGTTCTACTTTCTAGACTCTAGACAGTGCACATTTTAAACAGGTACATTAAACTGACCCAGAAAGATGTCTCCTGCCATGTAAGTACATCAGGTTCAGAATATGGCTGAGACTTTGGTGAAAGGGTAATAGGATCTGAGTAGGGAAGGAATCATTTGTTGCATTTTAATTCAAATAAAAAAGGTCACAGTTAATGCTTTAATCCCAACCCAACAGAAAATTAAAAAAAAAAAAAAATCAAGATAAAGGCCCATGCACGGATACTTAAGCAAACACCATGGAGTCTGTTTAGAATTTTGTTGTTGTATTAAAATATTCATTTCTTCCTGTACATAAGCTATTCACTGGATTCATCTGGAAACCATGCCACGAGTAATGTCTGGTTAAGAAACAGCATGCAGCTAAAAGAATGTTCAAGGACACAGTTAAAGCATCTATTTTTATCCAATAAAGAATAGATTTTCCTCCTGGCAACTGAGCAGCACGAGATGAACAGTTCACATTTCCTCTGTAACCCCTCACACCCAAGCTCCGTCTGGCTGATAATTGTATAAGATAAAATGAATAAGGGGAGAAAGGAGATGAAATATATGATCTTTATTCCTGGCAAATGTTAGGTCTCCTGCCTACCCACCCCTTAGCCCAAGCTCAATTTTCCTAATACTGCTGAAGATCCCCTTTGCATTCATAAAGGTCTACTGAGTTGCCAAGCCAAAGCAGCTCCCAGCATGTACTGACCCACCATTCATGCCGCTGTAGACATTCCGGTGATGGGATGATGAATCCTCTTGAGCAGGCCGCCGGAGGGTGCCCTCCCTGCTGCCCCCAGCGCTGCCTCCACTGCCACTTGCATGTTTGTGATCAGGGCTGGCCCCATAATGTTGTTTGAGATGCTCTGGGCTTGTTCCCCTGGCTCTGGGGAGGTGCTCCAGGCTCCCACCAAGGGCATGTTTCTGAAGATGCTCAGGGCTCCCTCCACTGTGCCTGGCGTGTTCCGGGCTGCCTCCTGGCCTATGCTTCTGGAAATGTTCAGGGCTCCCACTCAACATGTGCTTGGGCAGCACTTCTGGGCTGTTCCCTGGATGTGGGTGCCTCTGCTGCTCGGGGCTGCCCTTGCACAAAGGCTTGTGGTGCTCAGGGCTGGGACCTTTCAGTGCTTTGGGGTGATCTGGGGTCCCAGAAGCAGCCCTGGGTTTGTGTAGATGCTCAGGGCTAGTGCTCCTGTGTTTGGTGTGCTCTGGGCTGCCCTCGCTCCGGGGCTTCTGTAAATGTTCAGGGCTTCCCCCACTGGCTTGGTGTTTGTGGTGGTCAGGACTGTCAGTGCTGCCAGTGCTGGAGGTACTGCTGCCATCACCCACATCTCGCACATAGGGGGTAGCAGAGGCAACCAGCTGGCACAGGCTGGCCTGGCTATCGATGGAGCAGCGGCTGCCGGCACACCCTACGCCCTTCTCCTCGTCCAGCAGCATGCAGAGTTCCTTAAGTTCCATGTTCTCCTTCACCACCTCCTCCTGCTTCACCTCCAGCTCCTTCAGCTTCTGCAAGTATAAGGCCACTTCCTTGTGCATCACTCCAGCTGTGTAGCGACCCAATCTTTGCCACTCCCGGGACACCCTTTTGCCTTTCTGCCGGTCATCATCCAGGAAACAGCATAGGTCCCTCAGTTCCTGGTTGTCTTCCTGGAGTTTCTGGTTAATATCCTGAAAAGAGAGATGGAAGTTCAAGGGGGCAGATAGAAGAGTTGGCATCTCATCTAGACCCTCCATATGGAAAGTCCCAGAACTGAATAAGCCTTAGATTAGTTCTCACATATGGTTTCTGAACCCTTTAGCAAATCTCTTTCTCCAAAAATATTCATATTAGGATTCATATTAGTAGCAAAGAAAATTATTTTATGTGGGGGGGGGGTCACCACAATATGAGGAATGGTATTAAAGAGCCGCAGCATTAAGAAGGCTAAAAGCTACTGCATGCCAGATAAGAGACCACAGAAAGATGAAAATTAAAGATAACCCTAACATTAAACTATAATATTGGTTATGTTCCATACGGTATACTCTACCAGTTATTTCATTCAGTTTTTCATCCCAATGCTTAGGAAATAGTATTTAAGAGTTTTTCACAGAAGAGTGTGGGCTTCAAGGAGCTTCACTCAGCCAGCAATTAGGGAGTAGCCAGTTGATAAACAGGAAACTGATCTGGAGACACCACAAAGCATGAGCCACCCCATTTCCTCAACCCCTAGGAAAAAGCACAGATACCCCATTAAGGGTATTTTTTCCACCCTCCCTGGCCATAGCCACTGGAAATTTCTGAGCCAAACAATCTTCGGAACATGGACTTCATGTGTTATGAACTTGGACCTTCATGTGTTATGAACTTGGACCTTCATGTGTTATGAACTTGATCTTCATGTGTTATGAACTTGGACCTTCATGTGCTATGAACTTGGACCTTCATGTGTTACTGTTTTCTTCCTGTCATGAAGCTTTATTAACTTCCCATTCCCCTTAGGATACAGTGAAAAAAAAATCCCTCAAGTGCCACACAGATTCAAATGTTCTGTCTCTGTCTACTTCTGTAGCATGAATAGTGACTCGTTTGTTCAATCACAAAGAGTTGGTAACCATTTACTATGTGCTAGGTACTAGTGAAAATGTTAGGAATGTTCACGAACATTCACAAAACCCTAGAGCCTAACATGCTACAACTTTCACTCTGGTAAAGGAGTATCAGAAAACAAATTCAGACAGTAGTAACATGTATGAAAAATGCTAGGGGAAAACCTTACTCTTCCCTACCTTCAGCCACTGCCTTGTTCTCTCTTCTGTCTTCTCTCACTAACCTCAGTCAGCTGTCCTTGGCAGACTGGCCTTCAAAAACACTCTCTACATATTGAGCCTGCCCTGAAACACTTCAAGTACCTCCTATTGCCAGGGAAAATTAATAAATCCTGTTTCTACCTGACTATGTATTCCAAGTAGAAAATATCCTACTGGTATGAAGTTACACAATATGAGAGATTTCTCTGAGAAGTGTTACCCTAGAACCATAATACTATCAGGATGAAATGGCTCTCCTATCCAACACAAGCCTATGGCATACTTGAGCATTCACTAGACATCACCTTGATCTCATTTCTCATATAGAGCCCTGACAATATAAGAAGCAGATGTCTCTGTATCTGTAATACACTGATCATGCTATGATGCATACAATGGACACAATATATATATATGCATCTCAGTTCTTTAAAGCTCTAAGCCTATTGCCCAAACAAGCTACAGCTGTAGCTGCTGAGAAAAAAAAATCCCATGTTCTTTTTAGATAGCCCTTTGTTATGTTGGAGTGGACAGTAGAAGGGTTAGCCCTTAATATTGATACTTTCAAGGAAATTTGAAGCTTTGGATATTCAAAGAAAATTATTCCAAACAAGATTAATCTTGATAAGATTCAAAAATTATTCAACATTTAGCTCTATCTAGACATTTGAGATGAACTTCAAATTGTATTGCTCTTCATTTGAATTAATTTCCACCTGAAAACACTTGAATTTGTCTATGCTATGACTGTTCATGGCTGATCTAGAACTGTAAGGCACAGAAGTGTTATCATCAGTTTTCCTTAAAAAGTGGAATGGACACTTTTCCAAGATCCCAAAGCAAGTGGTCTAGCTAACATGGGCCCATTCACATCTCCCATAGCTCTTTCTTCCTATTATTAATGTTTTGGGGAATATTATTTGTCTTCAATGTTGGTCTAATTTCTCAAGCAACCAGATAGAACTAGTAATCTTGTGAACTATCTTCTTTAAACCTGACCCATCAAGATGTAGGCTTTCTTAAAAACTGCAACAACAACAACAAAACAAAAACACTAGCTGTACTTTTAACATCTCCATAAGACACAAGATATTACCCTAAGTGCCTAAAGTACATTTTAAATGTTAAACCTACTCAAGATTTCAACCAAGAGCTGTATCTCCAGTACAAGAAGAATTGCTTTCGTGTTAGTCTTTTCTTTTCTGCAGACATTGGGGGTTAAGGAATGCAGTGGTTCAAATGATAATGCCCCCCCACACCACCACCCCTAATGGGCTCAGCTATCTGAACATGTCTCCAAAGTCTCTGGTTGCTGTTGCCATTCTATCTGGCAGACATTTAGGAGGTGTGGCCTTGCTGGAAGAAATGTGTCACTGGAGATGGGCTCTGAGAGTCAAAAGACCTCTCTCACCACTTGTTCACCTATATGCAATAGTCCTGTCTCCCTGTTGAAACATATATAATAAGCACACTGAGCTTGCTTCAGAGTAAGCACATATCACCTGATCCCAGCTTTTCTGTGTGTCTGTGTGCTGCCATTTCCTTATGTCCTTGCCCTAGTGAGGGTTCAGGAATCCAAGCCATGCACGAACATCATAGTGACCACTTCCATCAATTCTGAACTTGATAAAGAGCCCACTAAGGCCTGTAATATTGGCTCATGAATCCAGACCTCCAAGCTGTCTACTTGAAGAAAAATTGCTCTTAACTGTCTCGATAGTTATTTTTCCAAATGAGGCTACTGTAGAAATGACCAGATAATATTCCATTTATGCTGTTCCTCCCTGCCCTGTCCTGGACTTGCACATATCATATACAGCCTAAAAGAACTTCCAAGGATTTCCTGAGTTATTAACATTAGTTTTTCATCTGAGTGAAATCTTTAGAAATTAATTAAAAACTCTCGCAAGCCACATTGCATTTCAAACCGTGGAAGAACACTAACCTGGACCTACACAAGCAAGTCCTACTGCCCAGCCTGGCCAAGAAACCCAGCTCCTGGAGGCACATGGGTCTACTTCATGCTTTCTCCTGATGACAGCAACTACAAGTTTCCAGCATCAAACCTCTCTACATTGTTGTGGCTTCTTACAGCACCTTAAGAAACAGACTTTACCTTTCACATTTTATTAATCAATAAAACAAGGCCACCCTAATAAATGAGAATTCTTCAAACTTACTTCCAAGACCATATTCCTTCTATTCTACCCTTCCTCTCATTTCCCCCAAGAAGTCTGCTACTTAATAAATACTCATTAGTAATAAATTAAAACGAGAAATATTTTGATTGTGGGAATAGTCATTTCTGCACCCACTCTAGGCAGTGTGTGACATCAAGTTTGGGCCTGAGAGAGCCATCTCCACTGGGGCTCACACATAGATGAGTCTGGAGCATCTGTCCATCTGACCATGTGACCATTCACATTCCTCAGAATCCCAGAGCTGGAGCGCTGGAGCAATTAAGGAATGGTGCCTATTCACTGAGAATGCAAGGGGAAAAGGAGAGACGCTGGAACATTTTGTGCCTGGAGGGAATTTGGTCCCTGGGGTTCCTATGTTGATTTCGTTTGTGTCTGCATTCCTATAAACAAAAGCAGAACAATGAGAGGAAGGAATACCAGAAGGCTCCAGGCTAGCTGTGAGCAAAGGAAGTTTGCAGTGCACAGTATCAAGTCAGGGCGTTCCCCTGCTGCAGCCTGACTGGCACATTGGAGCTCTTCAAAGAGAAAAGAAAGTTCCTGGGTTTGGGAGTAGACAATGCATCACTAAGAACACTCACCCCAGCGCCTTCTACACTTGCCCCCACCTCATGCTTAATAAAATTAATGTGAAATCCAGAGTGAAGAAAGAACAGGTAGGTAATGCAGGTCTAGGTGATGACAACGCTAGTAAGGGAAGAAAATCACGAGAGCTAGTAGAAGACTTGAAGGCAGAAATCATGCTTACCTGCACCCAGCTCCGAGTCACACTCACACTGGCTCCTCGGGTGGTACCCGAGGCTTCTCTCCTGTTCTCAGCAGTGGTGTCCTTTCTTTGCCCTCTGCTCACCAGAAAGCTAGTGGCGGTGNTCCTTGCTCCACTGCAGCAGCTCTTCGTCGGTCACTTTAGATAGATCATCCACGCCCGTGGGTGTCGACGCACCGGCCGGAGCTGAGGGACAACTTTCCGCCGCTGGCGCTGAGCCTCCAGCCGCCTTAGACATGGTATCCGCGCAGCGGCAGGTGCGAGTGGGTGGTAAAGGCGAAACGACTGGCCAAGGTGCAGGCGCGGCTGGGCGGCCTCCTCCCACAGCCCTGTACGCTTCCAGAGTCAGAGGTACCTCCGGGGGACCGCTGTGTGGGCACGGCAGGAATCGCGCTGCGTGGCCATCCTACCTCGCCATCCAAGCGCGAGTACCTGCCGAATCCCGGGACCCCAAAGCCAGTTCCAGGGGGCTGCATAGATCCATCCCAACTCCACGCAATTCCATGGTGAAGGGCGCCGGGGAGCAGGAGCGGGCGGGGACACCGAGAGAGCTCTGCCTCAATCCACTGCCCTCTCCTTCGCTCAGATCCAGACAGCCATCCTTCCTTCCCCCACGGTCTGACACACACACACACACACACACACACACACACACACACACACACTCGCACACGCCCTTCCCTCCTCCTCGCCAAACCCCGAGGCTCCGCTGCTACCCTAGGGCGAGCTGCTGTCCTTCCCAGAAAGCTCCGCGCAGCTGGCTAGCTGTAGTCCTAAGGCTGATCCTAAACTGTTCTGAGAAGCCTTGGGCTTTCAGAGCCCAGAGAAGGATGGGCGGGGCTTGGGGAGCGGCAGCAAGGAGGAAGCTGGCTCCCAGGACACCCGCATTCCGCAACACCTTCTGCAAAGGCCAAACACGAACCGCACTCAACTGCCCAACTGGACCCTGAGCTCCTGGTGCTGTGCTGCTAGGGACGACTGGGAGCGCGGTTCCCAGAGCACAGGGATGAGGGTGGGGCTGGAATCAAGAGCAGGTGCCTCCAGGGCCGTGAGAGGCTCGCGCGCGCCACCAAGTGACCAAAGGCTGTCCCCTCCCCTCCATCTCTGCAAGTCAGACTAGTTCAGGAGAGGCAGCCTGCTGACCAAAATGAAAGACATTCAGTTGTTGGAAGAATTGGATGCAGAAATTTCGAGAGCAAGATGTATGAATAACTAGCTAGATGCACTTCGGAGAACTGGAGAAGAGGGAAGAAAGCCTGTACTGGAGGTCACAAAATCCTCAAGCTCAGGAAAATAGGACAATGAGCTGTTAAACTCAGCCCTTTGGGGACATCCACCCCATTCCCAGGCCTTTGTTTTCTCTAAAAACTCACCACCTTATGAAGAAGCTTCAGGAGGAAGTACTTGACCTTTAAAACGTTCATTTGGGAAATATCAAGGCCTTTAGAAAATAAAATAACTTCTGCTTCTCCAGGAGCCTGGATTTTCAGGTCTGCATACCCGGTGCCCTTGGCAAAGTAAACTGAAATACCAACCAATACCAACTGAGCTTTTCACTCCTCTGTGCTGCAAATTGGGCTGGCCTTTGATGGTCCTATCTGGAAGGAGGGTTCTATGATTTGGCTAGTCTCTGGTTAAATACAACACAATCCTCTTTCAGCTGAAAAGACACTTGTTTTCCTAAAGGATGGGTGCAGAAGGCCCTGACAGTATCATTTCTAGGAAGCTGACAGGACCAGAAAATTATAGAATCACACTATCCCAGCCTAAGCTTCTGTCACAGTGAGGATATCAAACACAGTCCCTCCAATGAGGCAGTGCCTATCCTCTTTAAAGCTGCCACCTTGTAAAATATGATGAGTTAGGGACTGAAACCTTTGCCTTCTGGAAATCAAAAGAAAGTAGTACAGCTAGCCCCTGACCAAGAACAGCCCCCCCCCTTCCACACACACACACCACACATACATAACTGTACTCATAGAGACTTCCTTCTGTGTCTGGGCCTGTGCCCTCTCTTCTCACAGCATGCACGTACTCTCACCTTCTCTCTGACATACTGGCATTCAACTCTCCCCCACCCCACCCCCACCCCCACTAACCTTTGGTCATATTTGCAAACCAATAATGTCTTTCTTGGTACATTGAGGTACTGTAATCCTAGGAGAAAGTGGCTCCTCTCTCAAGTTTCAGCAAAGGGAGAAGTCTGTTAAAGGTTTCTTTCAACACCCCGAGAAACCAAGACCCAGCTAGTCCTCCAATGCTTTCTTCTGCTCACTTAGTGCATAACCCTCCCAACCTTTCACTTCAGATAACTCAGTCCTTCCCCTGTTTTAATGGTCTTGACTGTGTCTGGTGCAATTTTTTTGACAGTTCCTTGTCTCTCAGATGTACAGGTTTTCAAGAGAATGCTGCATAACAGTTTGGAGATGGAAGAGAATACATAAGATGGAAAACTGTGAGTGTCGTTCCATTCTCTTGCTTTTGGTGAATCTTGAGTCACTGCTACTCAGGCCCCATGGAGATGGCATGCTTGTAGGTGCTTCATCAGGACTGTAAAACAAAGTCCAGCCAATGATCACAGTGCCCAGGGCAGCTTCTTGTTTGAGCCTTGGAACCACCATGGAATATATCCCTAGATGACAGGATACTGCTTTGCTCAGTTTATTTCTCAAGATTTATCATTTTTTGTCATGCATCCATCCTTCGTAGTCCCCTTAGCAAGGTGCACCTTCAGCAGATTTCCCCATCTACTACTGGACCCAATCTTAGAATCCAAACCATGGGAAAGAACTATATAGTGACTGTAAGACACCCAATAATAGGTCAAGTAAGAAAATAAGTTTTCATCTCTGTGCACCCCTTAACTCTTCGCTCAGAGTAAGCATTAAATGAAAATAGAAGGAAAGAAAGGGGGCTAATGATAACATAACTGTCAGAGACCTTTCCTTATCTGCATTCTTTTAGCCTCTTTGTTTGGATTGTCTTTCAACCCACAACATATACAAACACCCTTAATTATGAAAATATTAATTACTGTTTAGTAATGTACTGTTAGGGAAGTTAGAGAAGTTGAACACAGTTGGAACTTTTTCAAATTGTTTAAAATTAGGATAAAATGTGCCTATAATGACTTAGCCTCAAATTTCTGCAAAATGTATTCAGTTGACAGTTTTGTCTTACAACCCACAACATATACACACACACTTAATTTTGAAAATATTAATTACTGTTTAGTAATGTACTGTTAGGGAAGTTAGAGAAGTTGAACACAGTTGGAACTTTTTCAAATTGTTTAAAATTAGGATAAAATGTGCCTCTAATGACTTAGCCTCAAATTTCTGCAAAATGTATTCAGTTGACAGTTTTGTTGTTATTGTTGTTGTTGTTGTTGTTGCTGGTGTTGCTGTTGTGATTTGTTTCATTTAGTTACTTTGTGATGATGCCAGACAAAAGCCATCGGCATCATAAAGCAGGGCTGACCTCACTTTATCTGTTTTGAACCCAGTAACACAGGCAGCCATAGACACATTCTGCCATATTTTCACAAGAGCCAATTTCCCAGGAAATATGCCCAACTCAGCATACATGGATTACAGTTCACCTTTGATGCCTAACTTCTGAGTCCAGAATTATGCCTCCCATGTCCATGGATTTTACTTGATAAAACAATGAGCCAAACTATATCCATCCTCCCATAAGTTTCTTCATGCTAGGTACGGTCACAATGATAGAAAAAGAAACAGGCCATCTCATCGTTAGTCTCAACCAATTCGGGAAGAGAGCCAGTTTTACAGAGGACAAGGAGGAGGAGGTGGGACCAATGAGGCAGGGGCTGGAGCTCTGCAGTGTCCTCCAATCTCTGTAGTAACCACTTGAAGCTGGAAGACACAGAAATAGATACTGCCTAGGGCTTTCAGAGGAACACAGTTAAATGGCTTTTAACTCTTTAAGATTCACTTCCGACTTCTGGCTATGGGCTTCTTTTGCGGTTTGTGGCCTCAACAAGAAACCAAAAAATTACCACTTAAAACAAAGCATTTCTCTGCTTTAGTTACTCTGTAGCTAGTGGATACCTACCATCCTATCCAGTCCTCTTCCTTTTTAGAGGGTAAGTATCTCATTCTTCTACCATATCTGTCAAGTAAAGCATTTGTTGTAGATGCTCAGTAGAGGTTGTTCAAATGCTGTCCCTGGGGTGCCTGTGCTCTGATGCTTAAAAGAGAAAAGCACAAAAGGAAGTCAGCTTCCTGAATCAATGTTTCTAAACCTAATGCTGTACCCATCAAAGATGCTCACACATAAACCTCTCAGCCTCAACACCACCTTGCTGCTGGGTAATCTCTTTATCTTGAAACCCAGCTGATTAGCCCCACAACACACGCCATCACTGATCAGCACGTCTGAAGATGGATAAATGGATCCCTTTGTCTTGAATCTACCATGTTGTTTCCTACTACTATTTTTTTGGTTTGGTTTTTTGGTTGTTTTGTTTTGTTTTTGTTTTCTGACAGGGTCTTACTGTGTAGGCAAAAATTGCTAGGTAGACCATGCTAGACATGAACTCACAACTATCCACCTGCCTCTGCCCCTGAGTAGTGAGATTGAAGACAACTGCCTGGGGGATATGCTGAAGAGGCACAGGAAGGAGGAGGAGAAAAAGGGGAAGAGGTAGGAAGAATTGAAGAGACAGAAGGAAGAAAGTCAGGAGGGGGAGAGGCAAGGTGGGGAAAGGCAGGAGGGGAGAAGCAGGAGGGGGGAAAGAGGAGGAAAGAGGCAGCAGGATGGGGAGAGGCAGAATCAGAGAGGCAGGAGGAGGAAAGCAGCAGAATGGGGGAGAGGCATGAGAGACAGAGGCTGGAGAAGAGGAAGGAGCAAAGAGAGAGGTTAATGGAGAGGAGGTCAGAAGGGAAGAGATTAGCGGAAGAAAGGGAAGAGGGAAAGAGGAGGAAGGGGTAGAGGCCAAAGGGAAAAGGGGCTAGAAGAGGGGAGGCAGGAGCAAAAGAGGCAGGAGAGGGAGAGGCAGGAGGGGGAGAGCCAGGAGGGGGAGAGGCAGGAGGGGAGAGGCCAGTTCTTACTACCATTCTTTTAATTTTCATTTTAAATTGTGAGTACCTGGGCCAACGTAACTATGTCTGCTATCTGACCTGTAAGAGGACTCAGTAACTCTTTTAGGAAATGGATGGACTTTACGTATTTACTAACATTTACTGATCAGCATAGGAACCCCCTAGCAGTGACATCTTTCATAACACAGATTTCTGCCAGAAATTTGCATGCCACTGATAAGAAATGAGCTCTGCAAATGTGTATTAAAAGGCTGTTTATTTTCTTTTCTCTTTAATATTTATTTTCATTTTAATATTTATTTATTTTTATTTTATATTGTAAGTGTTTGCCTACATGTATGTATGTTCACCTCAGGTGTGCTTGCCGCCTGTGGAGACCAGAAATGAGCCTCAGACACCTTGGAACTGGAGTTACAGATGGTTATGTGCCTCCAGGTGGCTGCTGGAAACCTGTTGGCACTCTGCAAAAGCAACAAGTGTTCTTATATGCTGAGCCATCTCTTCACCCCCTATTTTAATTATGGATAGAGGAACATGTGCAAGTAAGTGTGGATGCCAACAGAGTCTAAAAGAGAGTAGTAGATGAGCTAGAGTTACAAACAATTATGAGCTTTCTAACTTGCAGGCTGAAAATCAACCTCTGGTTCTTGGTCCAAGCAGCAAGTGTTTGTAACCACCAAACTATCTCTATAGCCCCTGAGAAGACTGTTTCTAATACAACTATGTGGGCCCTGGCTCACCTCCTTCATCTTATTTATTGTTGTTGTTGGTGGTGTTGGTGTAGGTGTTGGTGTTGGTGTTAGTGGTGGTGGTGGTGGTGGTCCATGGACAGCAAGAGTAACAAGGTACCCTTTACAGACCCTTTTTCTGAGGGTTTGGGATGCCTGAAAAAGACCTATGAGCTCTATTTATCTGTCTACACCATTCATCTACCTACTAGAGGTATAAGCAACATTCTAGACTACTATTGCCTTGTAAATACTGGGAGTTATCATTATTAAACAGAAAGGTGAGGTTAAGGCCATTCCCATAGGTCAGCAATACTAGGCAGGCAAGCTCTCCACCTGCATCTCAGGATTACTGAAAAAGCTTTTTAACAGGGTCCCTGGGTTATATGTAAGTACACCAGAGTCTAAGGGTGCTAACACAAACCAGAGTCAAATAGAAGTCAAATGAACTGGAGGAAAATCCTTCTAGTGCCTCTCTTAGAGGGAATCCTTCATTTGCCGAAAAGAGTGAAAGTTCACATGATACCTAAGAATGTCCATTGAATCTCTTCCTGTTCCTAACATGCCACAGCCTTGCCAACCTAGAACTGAACATTTGATAAGCAGTAACATGTTAGGTGAAGATAATTCTGAGGTGTTTTTTGAGATCTGATTCAACTATTCTCTTTTAATTGTTCTTTACCTAGAATGTTCCTCAACCCTCCTGGGTGAATGTGAGGATCACCATTGATTAGAAAACAGGAATTATTATCAGGAATCTGATAATAATGCTTATAAATGCAATGTGCTGCACCTTCCAAGGTGCTTATTTTTAGTACAAAGTATAGATAACTATGTTGCTTTAATTTTCATTCAGTGTCCCTTATGTAAAAGGCCAAGAAATCATAAAGTCAATTTCAATAGTAGGAAGCACAACAAAACCAAAACATGGATTCTCTATTCAGTGACTTTCATCTTCTCCCTAGGGCACATAGAATTCTCAAGTACATCATAATATTTCTGCTATTTGTTCACTACTGACTGAGAATGAGCACCACACCAGACACTAAAGAAATAACCTGTTGGGCAGCACGAATGGGAAAATAAAGGGGGTGGGAGAGAACCCACATCCTTCCAGAGCTCCGGTGCTCTGGGAGGGGGGTGGATGCAGGGGACTACTGCTCACTCTCCACATGGCCCCTGGTGGGCTTCTGGCTGTGGGAAGCCATGGAACCCCAGTCCTTGGTGGGTGGAGAGGGAGCAGTCCAAGGTCTCTGGGCCTCATGGAGGCCAGAGGTGACAAGTTCTAGCTCTTGGGCATTGCAGGACATCACTGGACACCACAGAAGAGCTGAGAACAAAGTGAGGGCCCAAGGAGCAGCTCAGTCAACTCCAGGGCTGAAGGGAGAAGACTGCAGGGGGAGAGGGGGTGCTAGGTGGTTCCCAGGCTGGTGAGAGCCCTTAGTCTGGTCCATGGCTGGAGCACAGGAGGTTAGATGCAGCTCTTTAGAGGAAAGCCTATTCCATTGTTCAAGCAGGGTGGGTCTTGATGGGCAGAGATGGTCTATGATTTTAGAGCTTTATTGTAGAAAGGCAGAGAGAAAGAGAGAACGTAGGAAGAGAGAGGCAGGTCATGGCCATGTGGAGAGAAGGGGGAAGGGAGGGGGAGAAGGAGAAATAGAGATGAGAATAAGAGAGGTGAGAGCTTAAGAGAGAGAGGAGCTTAACAGCTTAAGGAGCTTAACAGCTCCTTTTATAGTGGTCTGGGCTATCTTGCTGTTGTCAGGTAACTGGGGGTGGGCAGAGTATACCTGGCTATTGCCAGGTAACTGTGAGGGTAGAGTCTAGCCAGAATTTCAGGGGTTTGGGACATTGTCTGTGTCACGGGATTATGGGTTTGGGGGCTGCGTGTCAGGTGCCTGTGTCTAGGAACATGGCTCACTGTTCTATCCCTTGTAGAATTTTCTACTTGGTCTCTGGAGTAAGCTTCCCTCAACTAGAGCACAGACTGCCTTTCATGGTCCCACAATAACCTCTCATTCAGCCTCTACTACAGAGGTCTCTATAGTGCCATGTTGGCCTAAGTTTGAATACTAACTTTAGCAAATCACTGAACAAAATGGCCATGTTATATATGTGTTATATGTGTATATCTATAGACAATGCATGACTATGTGTTATCATGTCCATTTGAATGTATATGGAGTCTTATCTCTATAGCTATAATTAAAATAGAGAAAGCTTCAGACAATAACAGTAGAAATCTACGCTAGTATATATAACAATAGGTTCATTTTCTCATGACAAACAACAAAAAACAACAACAATCCATAGAACTCTATACCTCCCAGATTCCCAATGTTTGTTCATATAAAAAGTATGATTATAAATAAATCATCTCAGTTTTCCAAGAGGTGAGGTGAGAGTATTTTAGTAAAATCTGAAATCTTGTGGGACTACAGGTCAAGACAGCCAACTACCAGAAGCCCAGTGTATAGCATAACTAGGAATGCAAACTGACCTCCAGTTACAACTAGGCCATGGCATCTCCTCTCTTGCTCTGGTTTCTGAACCATTAAAATGATGATGGCAATATGTATAAGAGCTTTCGTGTCAAAATGATGAAGTGAACATGTTTCTAAAAATATAGCATTTTTTAATGGATATTATTTGTCTCCACATTGTTATCTCTCCAAAGAGCAAAGTATCCTCTAAATATTCACCACTCACCTAGCTAAAGAACTATGCTCTAGCTAACTTCTGACCCTCCGGAGTTGTAAGAACTGACTATATAGAGGATAAGAGTTTCATCCCACATCCAACCCCCCTAAGCTACATTCAAATAAAGGGGAACATGAGTTCTCACTTATATCCACCAACCTCTCCACACCCACACCCAAGTCAGTTCTGAAACCTTGTTTAATCCACAGGGGATGCTTTGTATGAATTAACAATAGGCACTCTTTTCTGAAATCATGTTTCCAGTCATGTGTTACTTTGGGTTCCCCTGATAAATAAAGCCATGTAGACAGAACTATGGGGTGGATGGATAGATACATGGATGGATGGATAGATGGATGGATGGATGGATGGATGGATGGATGGATGGATGGAGAAATGGAAAGACAGAGAGCCTACACATATAGAATTTTTGTAGAATATAACCACAGAGGGTGAGAATACCTAAGAGTTAAACCTGATTGCTGAGAGCCAGCAGTTTCAACTTATGTGACTCTGACAATCTGGGACCCAAGTAAAGAGTTGTGTGGGTTAAATTATGTATCTAATTGTGAAATCAGAAAACAAAAGCAAAAACAAAAAATAAAACAAATAAACAAAAACCTGTCCCAGCTTGAGGATAGACAAGGAATTCCCCTCACTCAATCTTTTCTTTGTTTTTCTAGGAACTTAGGGGAGCCCTCCTTGCAGTGGGGAGTGTGACTGCTTTATTCAATCTACATTGCAGATGCTAAATTTATCCATAAATACTTCAAAGACTTGCCCAAAATATTTTAAATCAAATAGTAACATGAAATGGTCCATTCAAGTTAAAAAACAATCACTATACATCAGTGTATTGTGGGACATAGGCTGTACTCCTACTGAAGCTCCATTTCTCCTGAGCTGGGTATCATAGTGGAGACTTCAGTCTTCTAACTCATGCATGGTCTACATTATATCTGCTCTAAGGTCTGCTGATGTTGTTGAGAGTTGGTACTTAGATTCTTGCCTTCATAGGCCTCCAATCTATCCTCCCTCACGTCTATTAGTTTCTAAACTGTCCTTGCTTTGGGCTACATCTAATAGCCCAATAAAAGATATGCCCCTCTATAAGTTGCTGGAATGAAACATCATTTACATGTTCTTCTTCTGTTTGCTTGTTTGCTTGTTTGTTTTTCAAACAGGGTCTTTCAGAAAATCATCTAACTTAAGTGAAGCACACAGGGAAAGGGCACAGTGCTGAACCTTCCTTTCCAGTGAACAAATCAAAACAAAACATACAGATTTCCCCTCCTGGTAGGTCTGTGAACATTTTAACCTGAGCTAGAGAACAGAAAAAAATAACAGATGGTGATGATGATGATGATGATGATGATGATGATGATGATGGGGAAAATGAGTATCCTCAAGGCCAGGAATAATATAAACAAGTCAAAAATTAACAGAAATAAAGACTGAGTAATCATTCTGTGAGCTCCAATTCCCAAAAGTTGCAGAAGTGTAACAGTGTAAAAGTCCCTGTTTACCAGCTACAGACAGGGTGCTGTCAAGTACAACACATGTGTGACAACTAGGAGTACAATGTCCCAAGCCTAAGAGTACTATGCCGCTGCCATCAGGACACAACCAGTCAACATGAATTTGTCTATTCTACAAATGGAGGAGGAGGAGTGCACATGAAGGCTCCCTGCAATTTCACATATACAGTATACCAATATTTAACAAAGACAAGGAAGGGAGTGAACAGCAGCACCATGAGAGTGGGAAGAGAAATGATTCAGAAACATAAACAATGCAGCAAGGAAAGCTGGGGAATAGAGAGCACTTGCTATGGTAACAGGCTTAGAAACTAAATGTGATTCTGCAGTGGAAATATAATTTTTTTTATTCTGAAAAGATAAACAGATCAACCTAACAGAGGGAGAGAAATGAAGAGGGTGAGGGGAGGAGGAGGGATAAATAATGCTAAGGATGTTTGAGAAAGCCATAGGAAAACCTATATTCTACAAGATTACTTTAAAATACACATATAATGTATACATTTATATACAGATATAGTTTAAATGGAGCTACCCCATATAGCAGATAATGCTTTCCCAGGAGCTACCAACTATATGACAATATATATATATATATATATATATATATATATATATATATATATATATATATGCCATTGATAATTCTCTGTGAGTTGTTAGTCAAGAGGCCCAAGAGACCCCCACAACAATATATACTATTGTTCCTGGTTGCCTGCCAAAACTTGAAGGAAAGACCCTATTGCTGGAGACACCACATACTTTCATCACAGAACCTGGAAAGGTCAAGCTGACCTGAGAGCCTCATTCCTGAGCACTATCTCCTAGTGTCAGAAGGTGTTGTGCAAGCTGCCAAGGAAGATATTATCAACAGTCTTAGCAAGTTTTAAACTGAACACAGCATTGCCAATCCTGGAGAGAGACCTCAAAGGTGCCATGGTAACAATTATATACTGGGAATAACCAACAACTGCCTGGTTAAGAAAGAACTCATGCCTGTACTGTAAACCTAGCCAAGAATCCATGGCTGTAAAGGTCATAACCTTGGAAGAAAACCTATTTCTGCCATTTTTAAAAAATAATACAGTTTCCAACTGCCTTGTAGTTGTTCTCATACCCAAAGTACAGCTATCACTGCTTATCAAAAAAAATTTATTTTTACTAACAGATAGGTTATTATAGACACTTACAAATTGACAAAATGCCCAGAATACATGGGGAGAGCTGAGCCCCACTGCATGTTATACAACATAACCCCTATGAGTAAGGCTTGTGGGCCACCATGAAGAGGAGGAAGACCGATTTTAACAGCCAGAGGATCCAAATAACTGCATGTCTTAGGGTTTTACTGCTGTGAACAGATACCATGACCAACACATGTCTTATAAATGACAACATTTAGTTGGGGCTGGCTTATAGGTTCAGAGGTTCAGTCCATTATCATCAAGGCAGGAGCATGTTGCATCCATCCAGGCAGGCATGGTGCAGGCAGAGCCGAGGGTTCTACATCTTCACCTGAAGGCTGCTAGCAGAATACTCGTGTCTAGGCAGCTAGAACTAGGTTATTAAATACCATATCCACGATGGCATACCTACTCCATGAAAGGCCATACCTCCTAATCATGCCACTCCCTGGCCCAAGCATATACAAACCATCACATTCCACTCCCTGGCCCTCATAGGATTATTCAAACATATGAGTCTATGGGAGTCATACCTAAACGTGGCATAATAAAAAATACATTTAGTCCAACTTCCAAAGTCCCCATTCTATAGCAGTCTCAACAATGTAAACAGTTCAAAGTTTCTTCAGAGATTCATTCAGTCACTTAACTGTAATCCCCAAAGCAAGACAGGAAATGAGCTGGGCAAACGCCAAACTCTTCATCTCCATGTCTGACGTCAAAGTGGTCTTCAGATCTTCAACTCCTTTTTCATCTTTTTCGACGGCAACAAACTTTTCTCCTGGGCTGGTTCCACTTTTAGCCACATTCCTCAGCAGATGCCCTATGGCTCTGCCATCTTGAAAATCTTGGGGTCTCCAAGGCAACTTTAATGTTACAATTTCTTGTTTCAATGCCTGGGATCCACACATGATCTTCTGGGTTTCTCCAAAGGTTGTATGTCACTTCTCTCTTAGCAGCAGCTGACTGCTGGTAGCTCTTTTTCTAGAATGTGAAAATTTCCCCATCCATATAGAATGTTGACTATATTTGTGCAGGTCATGTGCTAGCAAACATTGTTGAGAGTTCATGGCTGACAGATTCCCTGTCAAAAGACATCATCTTTCTGCAGTGTGATGGTTGGTATATGCTTAGACCAGGGAGTGTCATGATCAGGAGGTGTGGCCTTGTTGGAGTAGGTGTGGGGATGGGGTTTAATACCCTAGTTCTAGCCTGGAAGTGAGTATTCTGCTAGCAGCCTTCAGATGAAGATATAGAACCCTCAGCTCTACCTGCACCATGCCTACCTGGATGATGCCATGCTTCTGCCTAGATGATAGTGGACTCAACCTCTAAACCTGTAAGCCAGCCCCAATTCAATCTTGTCCTTTATAAGATTTGCATTGGTCATAGTGTCTGTTCACAGCAGTAAAACCCTAAGACAGAAGTTGGTAACAGGAGTAGGGTTTTGCTGTGATAGGCCTGAGTTTGCTTTTATTTAGAAGAATGTGGATTTTGAGACTTTGGATTTGGAAAGCAGTGGAACACTTTAAATGAGGCTTAATGAGAGTGATTTCAATTGTGTGGACCTGGCCCAAGAGGTTTCAATGGAGAATTTCAATATGTGGCCTAGAGACTGTTTTTGTGGGATTTTGGTGAAGACAAGGGCTCCTTTTTGTCCTTGTCTGAAAAGTCTGCCTGAGGCTAAGGTGAAGAGACTCAGATTAATTGCATGGACAAAGGAAGTCTCAGAAATGCCCATCATAGACTTTGTTAAATCTCAAAAGAGCATTTTAAACAAGCATAGCAAGTTGAGAAAGGAAAAACATGAAATGTAAGTTTTATGTTTAGAAAGTATGAGTATTAAAGGGGTACCAGGAAGTAAAATGGAGCTGAATCTTGTGTTGAAGGGAGTGAGACTCTGGGGAAAGATTCTACCCAGCTAAATTTAGATCAAGGCATGGTGGTACACACCTTTAATCCCAGGAGACAGGCATGTAGATCTGTGAGTTCAAGGTCAATCTATATCCAAGCTTAGGCAGTGAAGTTGGAAAAGAGAAAGCTTGTGATAATGTTATAGAACAAGGGGGCCATGTTCAAGCTCTTGCAAGCAGCAGAATTCGAAGCTTCGGCCATGTGGCTCTGGCTTTAGAGTGAAAAATAGAAGGGACTACTGGGACAATTTATGCTGGTTAAGAAACTAGGCAGTGATTAAAAAGAAGCCAGCATCACTGAGGTGAAATCTTCTGGGAAGCTTTTTTTCTCTGAGAGCACAAAAAAGCTGTTTTCCAGAGATAGAGAAGGTTGTACTTTGTGCTGTAGCTGTACTTGGTATGGTGTAAGAGTCACTCAGGTGATACTGGGTTTGAAGGTATGAAGGGGTCATGAAGAGAAGCTAAGACTTGGCACTGTGAGAGGCCATGGAAGGCAACTGGTGAAGGTACAGCCTCAGTTGTAGTGTATGGACCAGGCTTGACACCATAAAGAGAACCTATGAGAGGCTATTGGTAAAACCTAGTTGCTGTGATGACCCCAGTGTATTGTAGATGATGGTACCATGAGATGATCACCAGGAACAGCAGCTGCAGTGGAGTGGATCAACCTGAATTTAGAGTGCTGCAGAGGGCAGAGCTGGAGAAGGTTTTGTTTTTGTTTTTTTCTGGTCTTTGCAGAAAAGTTGACAACAAAGTCCAAGCATTTATACATGGCTTCTCACCTAACTCCTTAGGAAGTGTACTACCCTGATCTCCATGCATGGCATTTATGTCCACTGGGCTTCTCCAAGATAATCCATTCAAATCTGACTTCCCTCTCACCTCTTGAAGCTACTGCCACACTCTTTCGTGTACCACATCTACTTTAACC
The DNA here is from genome assembly GCA_902729485.2 of Mus minutoides. Classification (NCBI taxonomy): domain Eukaryota; kingdom Metazoa; phylum Chordata; class Mammalia; order Rodentia; family Muridae; genus Mus; species Mus minutoides. The sequence continues at coordinate 1,413,244 of LR749503.1, read as the reverse complement.
CACTTAACTAAGTCTTATCCTAGGGCCTTGGTCTTTTCTCTTGTTTCTCTGACCAAGCCTGCTCAGTCAGTCAACAGGCTCTCCAGGGCAAGAGCAAGAATTAAAAAGAAAAAAGACAATTAAGCAATATTATGACATGACCCCAGCCACTTCTGAGGCTGAAGCAAGTTTATTTTTTTTTTTCCAGTCTGCTTTTATACCACTTTAAGTACATGCAAAATGGTAAGATCAGTTCTGGGTCAAGGAATAAGCAAGGCAATAAACAAAATCCCAGTGAACACCTTTCTAGGGGCTAGTCAGGATGACTAAGACACAAGGGGTGTCACACAAGCCTCCGCTGAGCCCACTCTGAGCTTTGTTTTAACTCAAATGTAAATGTTTCTCAATCTGGGCCTATCTCCTGAGTCCTGGCCCAAAGTCAAATTCCAGCCTTGAGTTTATTGCTTTTGTGCTGGCCAAGTGTCTAGAAGCAAGTGGTACCATGAAGCTCTCCGCATTTCTCCCTCTGCTCTGAGGACTGAGTTTCCACAGATGATTCCCTTTGGTTTTGAGGTCTCGACTTGAATATCTCAGTAAGAGTTTCTCATGATTTTCAACCTCTCTCCGTACTGATGAGGAGGAAGAAGAAGAGTTTCAATACACATGGGAATAGGATGAAAAGCTGAATGGCATTCTATGTATTAGACATATACTGAACAATCTGTTCTGCAAAACCTTCTTGCTAGAGAAGTGGAAGCTTGGGCATGGCACACGGGCTGAGTCTGGACTGGAAGTAGCATGAATCATTACTTATACATTTCATTGTCATAATCTAGTCAGCCTCATCTAGTTAAAAAGAGGTAAAAATGTATGGTGCTGTACAAGCCTATCAAGGAAAAGAAAGCCAGTCATGGATGAATCCTAGTGTAAGACCCTGGCAAGCCTTAGCTTACCAGGGACTCTCTGAGTGAACTTCCCAGAGTCGGAATCAATGCAAAAAGCAAGAGGAATTTATTATTCCAACATGTTAGGGTTGCCCTGCTCATGGAGAGAGAACAACCCTGCATAGCCCATCCAGCGAGCCTTTATATAGTTCTCCAGGCAGCAGCCATTAAGTACAATGTGATTGGCAGAGCAGTGTGACTTTCAAATTGATTGGTCTATAAGAAATGAGGTGGGTGGTCAACGGTAGTAGATTATGAGCTCCAATGGTCAGTCCCTCCTCCCTGTGATCTGAGGAATGCAATCAGCCCCTGCCTTCTGGAGGGAAGGGGCATCTATGTTCTTTATTAACTTTCACTTCCAGGAGAGGAGTTCTGTTAGAATTTTCTAAAGTTCCTGAGCTGACCTCTTCACTAGACCATTAGCTACTACCAGCTACTACCAGCTGTTCCTTTGGAAAATGCTTACCATTTGGGGAAATTAAATCCCCGTTGCACTTTCTTGCTCTGGAGTTAATATTAAACTGATAGTTTTCTCTTCATACATTCATCTGTTCAATGTTTCTAAGAGACAGAATTCTATCACATGTCCCAGGCTGCCCCCAAATTCCCCAGCCTAAGTCTCCCACACATCTGAGACTTTAAGCATGTGCCATTATACCTGGCTAGCAGATACTTTTTGAGTGCTTCCTGTTATGTGTCAGACACTGAGTGAGATTGTGGATACTGCAGTCTTCCACACACTTATCTGTGGTTTTCCCTGAAATAAATGATAGTTTGAAAATATTAAATAGAAAGTTCTATAAAGAAACAGTTGCAAATCTTCAACTGTGATGAAAACTTGCTGATGCCTTTTTACCTCAGTAGGTACATAGTCACTCTAGTTAGTAGGTACATAGTCATATCCACACAGTCATGATATAAATGCTACCTACTAACTAGCAACAAATCATCACACCAACTGTTGTGGTAACACAGAAATCCCTGCTCAGATAAGACTTTAGTTAATGATACACCCAAAGTTCAAGAATAGTGATGGTGGTGATTTCATGATAGTGGTTATAACTATTATATTTGATTATTAGTTACTTTTTAAATCTCTTACTGTACCTAAATTATAATCAAACTTTATTATATGTATGCTTATAAGATAAATGGAGTCTACATAGAGTTAGGTGCTTTATATGGTTTTAGGTAACCACTGGCAGTCTGGAAACATTCATTCCAGAGGTCAGAGAAGACAATTGTATAGATTCCAGAGGTGTTGCTTGCATAGTACTCCATAGTGTGGTGGGAGAGGCATGTGGCAACATGTGACACCCACAGTGCCCCTACTTACTCACTGGTATGCCGTACATGGGAAATTAATCTTTTTCTAAGACTGGGCTGTCCTGGAGGAGTCTGCTAGTTGAAGGTCCTCTGAAAGTCCTTGCTGCTCTCTAAGAAACTTATTTATCCAAAGTATACTCAGGTAACTGTAATAACTTAATGGTATTTAATTCACAAATAGCAACAAGTAAACAGGCAATCCTAGAGATGGAAAACCTATGGCAGAAAACAGGAACTACAGACACAAACATCACAAACAAAATACAAGAGATGGAAGAGAGAATCTCAAGAGAAAGTGATATATCAGTCAAAGAAAATGCAAAAGCTAAGAAGTTTCTAACACAAAATATCCAGGAAATTCAGGGGACTATGAAAAGACCAAACCTAGGAACAATAGAAAGAGAATTAAAAGAAGACTCCCAAATCAAGATCTGGAAAATATCTCCATTAAAATTATAGAAGAAAATTTCCCTAAGCTAAAAAACAAGATGCCTATAAATGCACAAGAGGCTTACAGAGTACCAACTAGAGTGGACCAAAAAAGAACATTTTCCCAACACATACTAATCAAAACACACAGAACAAGGAAAGAAACATTACTAAAGCTTAAATCACACATTGAACTCCACATATTAATTGTGGGAGACTTCGACATCCAATCCTCACCAAAGAAATGGTTATCAGAATAGAAACTGGACAGAGAAAAAAAATGAAACTTATAGATCTTGCTAACAAATATCCACAGAATATTTGACCCAAACACAGAAGAATATACTTTTCTCACAGCACCTTATGGAACCTTCTCCAAAATTGACCATATACTCAGTCACAAAGTAAGCCTCAATAGATATAAGAGAACTGAAATGCCTTGTACCTTATCAGAACACCATGGATTAAAGCTGGACTTCAACAACAACAGAGGTGGTGGGGAGATTGGGGGATGGGGAGAGTAATACCTAGGGGGAAACTCCCCCTTCTCAGAGGAGAAGGGCAGGAAAATGTGGGGAGGAGATGTGAGGGGAGACTGGGAGGAGAGAATGGCTGATATTGGGATGTAAAGAGAATAAATGGAAAAAAATAAAGGAGATAATTTTCATTAACAGTGTGAATCCTGTTAGGTCTAAGATGTTCCTGTGGATGGCCACACACCAGGAGTATATAGGCAGCACAAATAGGACTGGATGGTTTAAAAATAAATAAATAAAGACAAAAGTTTGATAGACTTGGAATGTGAGGATGGATCTGAAAAGAGATGGATAATGTGGTCAAAATACAGTCTATGAAATTCACATGTAAAATTCACATGTAAAATTCAAAAGTAAAACAGAACAATACAAAAAAACCTGTGTTAGCTTTTATCTTAATAATAAAAAATAAAGATATTTATTATTACTGTATTCTGAAATATAAACTCCTGCAGGGCTGGGTGGAAATGCAAGAACAGGATGAGGTCAAACTCCATGCAATGACCCCATTCCAATTTTTCGTTTGGGTAACAGTCAAGCTAGGGTGTTAATGCATAAATAAATAGAATATTATATTAAGCATAATATATATTTCCCAAAGAAAAACTTTAGCACAAATAAATGCACACATGTATGCACACATACATGCACAAGCTCATGTCATTTATTTATTTGTTTGACTCTTACTCTGTACCAAATGAATCTGATCAAGCTATTAACTGGTTTTACTAAACATAAATGCCTTCCATTCTCTAGAGTTTGAATGCATCTATTACCCTGGGATTACAATATATATGACATTTGGACTGTCAGTCTCATTTCCTAAGTAAATGGCAGGCATTATTAGTTGATCACTAGACTATTTTCTCCTAAACGTGGATTAGACCTCACAATCTTTCTTACAATACCAAGCAGCCACTAACAGTTGATAGAAGTAGATACTTAAACTAGAGACCATTTTACATTCCTATATCAAATTGAAACTTTATTAAATAATTTAATATTATTTAGTCTTTTAATAACCTATAACCCTTCTGATAATAGAAGAGCAGTAAATATTTAGTGAATTAAAGAAACTGCATTCTGAGCATAAAGCTTCTATAATGAATCAAGGTAAACTTTGATTCTATTTTTAAAAAAGAAATGAAAGCTTTATGTACACTTTTAACTGTCTGGATGCTCATCAAGCATGGATAATGAACTCACATGATTAAATTAATAATTCATAAAATAATTTATAATCCATAAAGAGTGTGGCATATTATGCATTAAATTCAAGACTATAAGATTCAAGGACACAAAGAAGCAGGGTACCCAGCCCCTTATATCTAATATCTAGTTAAGACATTTTCTATTGAAAATGCAGACCAAATTGAGTTTGTGATTATAACAAAGCTCTTCCACTTCAGACCTCAGTATGCAGTGAGAGAAGATATTGTCACCAAAAAACTTTCTAAAATGATCCTTCAAAAACAAAGCTGTTTTCTTACAAAGGAAAACTGTGTTCATCTCAAGACTGGGTCCCACATTGCTAAAGCCCACTGGACACATTTGAGAGCAAACTTAACTGCACACATCTTTCACCTTTAATTTTTTTTTTTAGCTGATATACATTGTGTGCACCCCTGTCAAACTAATAGAGTTCATTCATGAGAAACTTGGAGAAGTATGGTGTGATGGTCAGTCTTGGCTGTAGGCTTGGCCAGAAGTATAATCACTTACATGACAGATTTCTGCACATTTGTAAGGGTGGCTCACACTCTGAATGTGAGCAGCATCATTCTATGTCCTGGGGGGGCAGGCTGAACAGAAAGAACAGGTCTAAGAAAAGTCAGGTCCAACCTTCTGTGCTTTGAAGAGGTCAAAGAAACACCATCTCCCTGATAGTGATGGACCCTAGAGGGACTAAGGGAGGGACAGTAGATATGGTTCCATGAGATGATGAAATATGCCTTTATTTAAACCCAAACTTTGTGAGAAATTGGTAAGATTAGCAAAATAACACAAGTATTACTGCAAGGAAGATTAAAGTTAGATTGACCAGTCTCCTGATTCTAACATTATAAAATCTTTCATAAAAATGAGTGTACTTACAATTATGGGGGACATAAAGCATCCGTGTTAAGGGAAGTATAAAATCCTAGAGAGATGGAGAATGATATTAGCTAGGGCCAATAAAGATACACTGCTTTGAGGAGATTACATCTTCAGACAACCTTAAAGTATATGTTGTATTGTGATAGAGAACACTTGGTTAAAAGGCAGACAAGTATGAAGAAGCTATATTCAGAGAAGGATAATTACTCCTCACTCAGTGGAATTTGGTTAATAAGAATCAAAGTCCAGGGACTGTGTCTCAGGACAAGTGATAGCCCATTTCACACCATACAGACAGACTTAAAGACTCATTCTTCTGGGAGTTATTGTTTCCATGTATTTTTCTTTACATGCATATTGATAAGGCTTCAAAACTTGACTTTTTCCCATCACAAAGCCTATTCCAATTTCTCTGATGGCCCAGATTATAGGAGGTTTTGCTCCTACAAAAAGCCCTGGGAGGTCTCTAGTCTGATTCTAAGGGGCTGCATGCTGGTGCTATTCTGCTCTACACAGACACAGACCAAGCAGGGCAGGCTACTGTTTCCAGGGTATGGATTCAGAATATGTTCTGTTCTCACTCACCAAACTCATTTCTAATACTAGTTGTCTATTAAACAGCATGTCAAAGAATGAAACTCCAAACAGCAAAAATAAAAAGACATGTTCATGGTAGATTTCAGCAGTGGCTTATGTAATCAGTGGAGGAAGCTGGATATCCCTGGTGTACTCTATCCTGTCTGTGATGATCTCTACAGAATAACTAACATTTCATCTGACAGTGTCATTTTAGCCAAAACATAACATAGGGGGAGCTCAGGGATTGTCTCCAAACCCATCACTATGATCAAGAAAGCAGAAACACATGAAGGGGTATGGTCCTCATTTGTACCACATTGCCAGAGTTGCATGGACAACACTATTTTCTCCTAAAAAAAAAATATTGCAGCATGAAGGGGAAGATAAATCTTGGCTTTTGGAGACAAGTTGAGGTAGTCATTATATTCTGCCATCTCTTAGAACAAAGGTACAAGGAGTAGCAAGAATTGACTTTTGAGAAATAGGAGGAATGTTTTCAAAGGGAAACCAAATGCTATAATTTATATCTGGAACATCCCCCCTAAGACTTATGTGTTTGGTCTCCTACTGGAGGTGCTTCTGAAAGGTGGTAGAAGACTGGTCCTCACTGGAAGAAGCAGGTTTGCCAGGCCTGCTTTTGAATTCTGGTTTAGTCCCCCAGTTCTTTACTCCTCTAGCGCTTTGCTTTTTGGTCACTAAGATGTAAACAGTTTTATTCTGCAACATACTTCTCCTGTGGTATTTAGAATCCCCAAACACTCATGGCCAACTGCAATGTACTTAATTCTGTAAATCTATGAGCCATAAAAGTCTGTTTTTGTGTTGTTTGCCTCAGTTAACCTTTTGTCAGAGCAACAGAAAAACTAACATGCTATGCCAGGTAACACTGCAAAGACAACACTTTAGAGATGAATAAAACATTTAATGTTAACCAAACCATATCATTCCCCACTCAGCTCTAGTCACATAACCCAATGGCTATATGTAAAGTGCACAACAATTGCTCCAATTTGCCAAACCCATCCACCAAATATGCTATCCCATTTTATATAATATTGAGAAAAATTTCAGATGTATTTTGCAACTTCAATAAAATGAATATATTTTCTAAGAATTGAATAATAGAAATGCAGAATTAATTGGTATAATTAATTGGTATAATTAATTGGTATAACATAGATTAATACATATTTATAGTTAAAGCTAAAGGTTAACTCCCAAACAGAAAACCCACTCCTGGAGAGCCTTCTGACATATAACCAAGTCACATATGATACCTGATGGTGTTGTTTACCTCACAGAGTCAAAGGCATTGCTAACTTTAATGTAACATCTTTACTGGCTTCTTGACCTCACTCAAACAAATGCATCCCTGAAGATGAAATATAATTTATAATACCTTCAGAAAATTTCTCCAACTGTAGCTGAAACATGATTAATGAATAATGAAACACTAGTTTAAAAGTCATCTTGGAGAAATTAAATCAAACCCACTGCTGCTATAAACAGAAACATAGAGCATATATCCAGATTGCTCACAGCCTATATCAGCCTTGAATGTTGCTGCTAACTGCCAGCACTATAGATGTTTCTCACTGGCCTGTTCAATTGGGAATCTAGTATACAGTATATAGAAACTAAAATACATTATTTGCTTCAAAATTCACCTAATTTCCCCACCTTTTGTGTAATTCTCAAAGAAACAGCATCTTTTCTTTCTCCAAAACATTAACTGCTATCTGCTGATATCACCCATCATTCATTGTATTCTGATTTATTGGATATTTTTATTTCTCTTGGGTACCAAAACCTTTAAATGAAGCTTCTGCAGCAACTGTTAACTTTGAATAAAATATTTCCCCCATCCATCATTTCAGAAATGGTGATTGTTCAACTGGATCTAGACACCTATCAAACTTCATGTTTTTGCTTCAATGTCACCTGCTACTCTTTATGAAGATTTATTTTTTCATTCTGTTTTTCACAACACCCTGCTCTTTTCTTTCATAGGGAAAACTTATTAGATGATGTCTTTTATTATAATAATCATATGGGAAAAATATTGTTTACATCATTCATCCTTCTATATCTTGCACCTGTCAGTAAATAATCAAAACATTCCATCAGTGATGACTTGTTATCACCAAATATTCTTTCTCTACAATGGTACAGTTGTCTATTTTCCACATCTGATTTTATGCTTCAGACCAGGAGCTGAAATAACCATCATTTCTAAAACACACATCAAACTTTCTCTCTTCTCATCTTTCCTGGTCTCTTACCATCACCTCCTTTCCCTAGTAGAAAAATGTGGTTAATGACTTCATGTAAAATCTGAGGAGCCCAACTAGGACTCAAGCTCACAAAAGGTCTAAGTGACTTCCTATCAGTGACAAGAGAGTGTATGTTTACCTCAATCATAGTGATGTATGTTACTATATGGAACAATTTATCTATTGAGAAAGCATAGATATTCAAAACAACAAACTTTATCATTTGTGTAAACCAAATATTTGAATGTCTGTTGCCTGATCATTGAGGATCTACATCTAAGTTTTAAAATTACTGGTTATTTTATTTATTTACATTTCAAATGTTGTGCCCCTTCCTGGTCTCTTCTCCACAAATCCCCCAATCACATCCTCCCTCCCTTTTGCCTTTAAGAGGGTGCTCCCCAACTGATCACTCCCACCTAACCCCTCTAGAATCTCCCCTACATTGGGGCAACAAGCATCCACAGGACCAGGGCCTCACCTCCCACTGATGCCAGATAAGGCAATCTTCCACTACATATGTAACTGGAACCATGGACCCATCCATGTATACTCTTTGGTTCATGATTTAGTCCCTGGGAGCTCTAGGGGGTTCCGTTAGTTGATATTGTTGTTCTACCTATGTGGTTGCAATCTCCTTTAGCTCCTTCAATCCTTCCTCTGACTCTTCCATTGGGGTCCCTGGGCTCAGTTTGATGGTTGGCAGTATCTGCATCAGTCTTAGTCAAATACTGGCAGAGCCTCTCAGAGGACAGCCATACTAGACTCTTGTCTGGAAGCACTTCTTGGCATTTGGTGTCTGCAGATGAAATGGATCCCAAGGTGGGGTTGTCTCTGGATGTCCTTTCCTTCAGTCTGCTTCACTTTCCTTCAGTCTTTGCTCCACTTTTTGTTCCTCCATTTCCTTTAGACAGGAACTTTCAAGATGGATGGATAGGACCATCCCTCAACTGGGTGCCATGCCTATCTACTGTAGGTGATCTCCTCAGGTTCTACCTCCCCTCTGTTAGGTATTTCAGCTAATATCATTCCTGTTGGATCCTGGGAACCTCTCACTTCCCTCGCGTCTGGGACTTTCTAGTGGTTACCCCATTCTACACCCCAACTGCTACATAGTTTCATTCATTTTCCTGACCCTCTGCACTTCTCTCTTATCTCTTCCCATTCCTGATCCTTCTCCCCCTTTTCCCTCCCTCCACCTCCCATGATTATTTTGTTCCCTTTTCCAAGTAGGACTGAAGCATTCACACTTTGTTCTTCCTTCTTGTTAAGCTTCATATGACCAGTGACTTGTATCATATATCTAATATTTTAGAAAGTATAGCAACATTTTAGTAAGTTGGAAAAGAAGGAGGACATAACATAACTCTGTGCTATGTGTGCTTGTCTTCTCTCTTGACTGTTACATAATTGACAAAGACTTCAGACTTCAATTGCTTCTGGTCTGTGCACTCACAATAGCTTATTATTGATGTATACTTACAGGAACAAACCATTTTGTGAGACAGTACATTGCTCTGTAGCCTAAGCTAGCTTCAAATTTATGATCCTTCTGCCTCAGCCTCCTAAGTACTAGAAGTTCAGTTGTGTGCCATCATGCTCATTTCTCTCATTAATCTGAACCCCTACTATAGGAATGCATACCTGCAAATGTATGCACACACAGTTTTGGATCTGTGAGCTTCATAGGTGGGGATTCTTTACTCAATGTAAGTCATTTACAAATTACACACTGATCAAAGACTAAACAAATGTAATATAATAAAAATTAAAGAAATAATTTTTAGAACTCATTAATAAAAGATAAATGACTTAGTTTAAAACAAGCAAATATTTTGGGTAGTTAATTCTTAAAAAGAACTAAAAATGACCAAGAAGCATATTAAACATATGAATGTTTAACAAGGTCATCTGCCAGGAAAATGCAAATGCAGCCACAATAAACTAACATTCATATTCATTAGGATGCTTATGCTCAGAAGATAGATCACAGAAAATGCTAGTAATGATGCTAAACACTGAAACTCTCATACACTGTGAGCAGGAATATATACAGCAGCAGTATAGTCACTTTGAGAAAAAGTACAGGCATTCCTCAAAAGACTATAGGTAGAGCCACCAAGTGATTCTAGTCATAGAATTCAGCCTTATGAAAATTTGAAAGTATGTGTCTGCACACAAAATGCAAACAAATATTTATGACAGCATTACTCAAAATTGCTTAACAGTGGGGATAATGTGGCTACCTAACAAGAGATGAGTGGACCAATAGTGCATCTACAGATAGCAGAAAATCACTGATGAGTAAAAATGAAACATAATACACTTCAATGAAGTTGTTACTTAATAGTTAATGAATGAAATCAGGTATAAAAATGGCATATGACATGATTCCATGTGTATGAACTGTCTAGATTAGGAAAATCCATAGACATAAAAGTAGATGAGTAGTTGCCTAGGACTAGAGGAAATAGACAGGTTATATATTGGTATTAATTTATTTTGGAGGTAATAAAATGTTCTAGAATTAGTTATGGCTATAGTTGCATTAATAAAATACTATGACCAGTTGAGGAGCTGGAAAGATAGCTCTTCTAGAAACACTTGTTTGTTTGTTTTTTCTAAAGAACCAGAGTTCAGTTCATACTATCTACATTGGCAGCTCTAGGGGAGCCAATGACCACTTCCAGCCTGTGTGTTCTACCACTCATACAGACAAATACGTAAAAGTAAAAATAAGTAAAGTATAAAATAAAATAAATCAATAAAAGCCTTTAGTTTGTGCTTCAGGGAATGTGCTTCAGAAATTAGACATATCAGTTACTCCTAAAGACAAATATATAGAGAGAAGCTGGGAAAAAAATAAAACATTGTTTGAGGTTTCATAAAGGAAGAGTTAAATCCTCTACATAAACTCATGAACGTAGGCTGTGTAGCCCATTCTCACCCTCACCCCCATGAACTTGAGCTTAAAGTTGCTGGTTTCTGTTACAAATGAGAAGTAATTCTGACTTAGAACATGAGTTCTGGTGGCAGGAATTCAAGGCAAACTAAGAATCAAATTAAAATTCGGCTCCTTATGTAGGAAGATAAAGTATGATTTCTGAGAGAACATGAAAAGGATGAGACAATTATACAAAGGGACGATCCAATCTGGAACTTGCCTACTGTTCTCCCTTCAGTACAAAAGAGAATCCAGGGAAGAAGAGAAGCACAAAACAAGACCGTGGAGGGACAGACACCTTAAAAGAGACAGCACTTGAACTTTTCTGATACCTTGAAGAATGTATTTATAAGAGGGGTCTGAAATGCCCTGTGACATGCTGAGATTCTAGAGGATACTTTCTTCAACATTCAGGAGAATTTTTATCTAACATGAAATTCTATAATTTAAAAAATATTAGTAAAATACCAGTTTAAAACACAAACCAAAAAATGAGCAAGCCATAGAATCCATAAAACTGAGGGTTCAGCACCAGAAAGAAAGGAAACCAAGTTTCAGCATGCTGGTTAATGCCCTATAGTAGGGAGAGGGAGTATAGAGTCCACCTCCAGCAGGAAGACAGCAAGTGAGGGATGGGGTTGTCATCCCACACTCACATCTCTGACCCATAATTATTCCAGTCTGAAAGAATTACAGGGATGGAAATGGAGAGGATCCTGGGGAAAAGAAGGTTCAGCAATAGGCCCAAAGTGGGATCCAGCTCAACGGGAGGTCCCAAGGCCTGACACTTAATAGTAATCTGAGCGCTCACAAAAAGGGATCTATCATGACTGCCCCCTCCCCAAAACGACCCAAGAAGCAGATAAAAGAGTCAGATGCAGATATTTGCACCCAACCATGGACAGAAGCAGCTGACCCCTGTTGTTGGATTAGGGAAGGCTGAAAGAAGCTGAGGAGAAGGGCGATCCTGCAGGAGGACCAACAGTCTCAATTAAGCTGGATCTCTTAGATCTCTCATACCTCTCTGAACCACCAAACAGACAGCATATACCACCTGATATGAGGCCCCCACCACACATGCAGTAGAGGACTTACGGGTCTGTGTTCATTCAGAGATGATGCACCTAACCCTCAAGAGACAGGAAGCCCCGGGGAGTTTAGAGGTCAGGTGGGGTGGGGAGTCAGAGCATCCATATGGAGATGGGGTGGGGTCAGAAGGAGGTGTGGGATGTGGAGCAGCTGGAGGGTGGATGGGGGTGCAGAGAATGGAATATGGAATGTAAAAAATAAATTAAAAATTAAATTAAAAAAAAAAAACCTCAAAGTAGACCAAATACCAGAGAACAGAAGAATGGGTGGGACAGAGGTAGGAAGTTGCATCTACTTTGGGGAAGACCTAAAGGATGGTCCTTGGAAGTGATGAGCTTGTAGAGGGGAGTTTACTCACAAGCTTAGAAACCCTAAAGCCTCAGAACCACATGGCACGTTGCTGAGTTGTCTAAGGGGCCTCACGAACCACTCTGTTTGTCTACCCATGTTTTAAACAATAGGGCAAAAAAAAATGCTTAAGAATTCAGAATGAGGACAAAATAGCCTCTCTCTCTCTCTCTCTCTCTCTCTCTCTCTCTCTCTCTGTTAGTGACACAGCCCTTTGGCTAGTTTCCACTGTATGGAGTTAAAATTAGCAGCTGTCTGTATGGAGGAGACCCTCACCAGACTCTAAAATCTGCTTCTACCTTGATATTTGTACTTTCCAAACCTCAGAACTGAAAGAAACACATTAGTTATTTAAAACATCAAGCAAACAAAAATACTTATTTGGATCATATACCTTGATTTTGAGTGCCAAATGGGCTTTCAATACCAGAAATTGGTAGATTTCTCCACTCAGTAGTGTAGAGCCAGCCCAAGAAGTAAATGCAAATCATGCTTGCTCTTTGTTTCCTGAGAATTTCCAAAGGAACTGACAGACAACAGGCTGTTCCACACACAATGCTCACCAGATCAAGCCTATCCTATCGGAGAGAAAAGCAAGTGAATATATGAGCCAAGTGTCAGAGAGTGCACTGTAATGTTTACCTCAGCTTCATCCTCACAGAACAGACAGTTAGGAGTTCCCTCTTGACATCAATGAAGCAAACATGGAAAGAGATTTCGGTAGAAATCATAACAATGCCACAAAATAGAGGAATGCAGTACATAAGATAGTGCTAGCAGAAGACAGTCAAGTCTCCATCCTCACAATAAAAATTTTAACAGATATCATTAAAATGGAAAAGCAAGAAATCGTACTATGCTGTAAATGTAAACAGCAAAGAAATAGCTAAAATCAGCCGTAAAAAACTACAAATTGAATATTAGGCTGGAGGGGACAAGGGTGGGTGCCTCCTGCCACTGTGATAGGAAGACTTTAGATAACAGGCTTTAAAACTTTACATGATGCTGGATCCCATAAACTTGCTGATAGCTGACCATCATGGCATTCAGAAATGACAGTATCATATGCCATATACGTAGCTCAACTGATATTTTAATAGAAAATTAATTTGAAATAATTTTAAATTCTTTAAAGAATGGAAAGGACACCTTATATTTAATGCACCCCTTTCCGTTTCTCTCAATTCTGATTGCCGTGCCTCCCAGGACCTCCTTCTCATTACTCATGTATTTGGCTTATCTGGTGCTTCTGTATCTTTACCTGTGGCCATCTTCCCTGCTAATTCTCCACCATCGAGGTAAAGGCTCTGCTAATGTCTCTAGAAACCATCATGAACATTAGTTTCATGGTGTAGGACCTCAGTACTTTTAGAATAAATAAATGTCATTTGTTCACCTGACTTGTTGGATAAACTTTTAAGATTCAGGGTTATTATCTTCCTATTCTAGGATTCAACATTTTCATTAAGCTTACAATTTTTCAATTTGCAGAATCCAGTCTTTTTCTTTCCTTTTCTTTCTCTTCTTCTTCTTCTTCTTCTTCTTCTTCTTCTTCTTCTTCTTCTTCTTCTTCTTCTTCTTCTTCTTCTTCTTCTTTTTCTTCTTTTTCCTCCTCCTCCTCCTCCTCTTCTTCCTCCTCTTCCTCCTCTCCTTCCTCTTCCTCCTCCTCTCCCCCCTCCTCCTCCCACTTCTTCTTTTCCTCTCTCTCTTTGTCTCTCTCTTACACTTCCTCTCTCCATCCCTCTGTCTTCCTCCCTCCCCTACCTCCCAAGGAAGCCTATTTTCTTTCATACATGTAGTTCCATCTCTAGCTCTGGTCTTCACTAATCATATTCAGGCTCTCTCTGAATTGTGACAAGACATATGGACCCCTTAGGAGAACTGGAAGCTAAGCAGGCTGCATCTCTGTGATGAAACTCTACAAGATAACTTTAGTATAACCATCCTTTATTCTTCATCCTTATTCCATGCAAATTAAACAAATAAGTTTATCTTCTTCTCTTGGAAGTCTGGGGTCAATGTCTGCACCTCATCAGTGTACTCCAGGAATACTACCACTTTAGTGAAGCCAGGGTTACTCTCATCTCCACCTTCCCATTAGAATGAGACCTAAAGTAGCAACTGTTCAATTACCTTGAAACTAAACAGGGCCACAGAGCTATTCAGAAGTACCTGTATCTGTGAAGGTGTCTATGGGGGTCCACAGCACAAACAAGGAAATATTAGAGCCAAACAAAAGAGCAGCATCAATCACACAGTTCTCTAAGTCAAACCAGCCAAGAGCAGAGATGCTCAACCTGGTCCTGCATCCCTCATGCTATGTTCAGCCAAATGGATATGTGATCTAAGTGAGGGCAATCCCAGTGATGGAAGTACCAAAGGCTCATCCTCTGTCACTCAGCTAGCGAGCATGGGTGAGTCTTTCTCACTGAGACCCCACTTTTCATTTGTATCATGAAAGTGTAAAAGTCTTGAAAGTGGTAGGATTTTAAGAAAATACTGAAGGTTTCTGTAGATGTATAATGTCTGACCAAATATTAAAACAAAATATCACAAATATTGCATACTAGAGTTGAAATGACAATTTCCAGTATTAAGCAAAGATCACATCTCTTCTTTTGTTTTCTTCTGCTTTACATTTAAGTTCTTTCCCCTTGCAACACTTTTTAAAAATCTATTGTCTGCTTCTCCAGTAGATGGCACCCTATTACAACTTTCATTTGCTTTCTGCCTACACACTCATTTCAGTCTACAAAATAGTCAAACTAGATAGATAGATAGATAGATAGATAGATAGATAGATAGATAGATAGATAGATAGATAGATAGATGGATGGATGGATGGATGGATGGATGGATGGATGGATGGATGGATGGGTGGGTGGGTGGGTGGGTGGATGGATAGATAGATAGATAGATAGATAGATAGATAGATAGATAGATAGACAGATAAGAGAATTCAATTTGACATACAGGAAACTATAAAGCTATTCAAATGTTTTAAATTTAATTTTTTTTTGGTTTGGTTTGGTTTACTTTATATTTTGTTTTTGTTGTTTGTTTGTTTGTTTGTTGTTTTGTTTTGTTTTGAGAAAGGGTTTCTGTATAGCCCTGGCTCTCCTGGAATTCACTTTGTAGACCAGGCTGGCCTTGAACTCAGCAATCCGCCTGCCTCTGCCTGGGACTAAAGGCATGTCCCACCAGGCCCAGCTTGTTTTGTTTTGTATTGTTTTGTTTTGTTTTGTTTTGTTTAAGCGTAGAGTCCTGCACAAATACTGTATGTACATTGCTCCTATCATGCTGTCCTTATTGGTATCAGGAATTGACTTGGTAGATTGCCTCTGAACCTAGTAACATAACCCATAGGCTACAGGGATCTATGCATCTGTTGCCATGGCAATCACATACATTTCCAGAGTCCACTCTCCACCCTTACCTGGAAGCAGTTACCTCAGAGCCTAAATAAAAGGCAGACTCATCAGGGAAATGCAAATCAAAACAACCCTGAGATTCTACCTCACACCAGTCAGAATGGCTAAGGTCAAAAATTCAGGTGACAGCAGATGCTGGCAAGGGTGTGGAGAAAGAGGAACACTCCTCCATTGCTGGTGGAATTGCAAGCTTGTACAACCACTCTGGAAATCAGTTTGGTGGTTCTTCAGGAGATTGAATATAGTACTACCAGAAGATCCAACAATACCTCTTCTGGGCATATACCCAGAAGATGTTCCAACTTGTAATAAGGACATATGCTCCACCACGTTCATAGCAGCCTTATTTATAATAGCCTTGAGCTGGAAAGAACCTAGATGTCCCTCAACAGAGGAGTGGCTACAGAAAATGTGGTACATTTACACAATGAAGAACTACTCATCTATTAAAAACAATGAATTTATGAAATTCTCAGACAAATGGATGGATCTGGAGGATATCATCCTGAGTGAGGTAACTAAATCACAAAAGAAGTCACTTGATATGCACTCACTGTTAAGTGGATATTAGCCCAGAAACTTAGAATAACCAAGATAAAATTTGGAAAACACATGAAACTCAAGAAGAAGGAAGACCAAAGTGTGGATACTTCGTTCCTTCTTAGAATGGGGAACAAAATACCCATGGAAGGAGTTACGGAGACAAAGTTTGGAGCTGAGACAGAAGATAGGATGATCCAGAGACTACCCCACCTGGGGATCCGTCCCATAATCAGTCACCAAACTCAGACACTATTGCATATGCCAGCAAATTTTGCTGATAGGACCCTGATATAGCTGTCTCTTGTGAGGCTATGCTAGTGCCTGGCAAATACAGAAGTGGATGCTCATAGTCATCTATTGGATGGAACACAGGGCCCCCAATGAAAGAGCTAGAGAAAGTATCCAAGGAGCTAAAGGGGTCTGCAACCCTATAGGAGGAATAACAATATGAACTAACCAATACCTTCACTCCTTTTTTCTCCTCTCTCTCTTTTCCACTTTGTCTCTGTCTCCCCTCCACCCCCACATACAAATAAACCTCTGCCACATGGAACTGCATTGGCCTGGTGTGGTCTGTCTGGACTCGAGCTGCAATTCCAACACAACACTCCTCCCTTCTCAAATTCCTTTCATGTCCTCCTCCAAAATTTATAGTTTTTTTTTATTATTGCATACATACATATGTGTGTATATTCACATGCATGTATATGCAACTTACTGAGTCCATTGATGTTGCTTGTATTGTACATGAGTCCAGGACCACTTGACATTCGACATGCAGGATATTGTCCATGGAGAAAAGTTATTCTCCTTTTCTCAACAACCACTGATCATCTGTAACTTTTCACCTAGGGATGGGACCATATGGATTTTCTCCTGCCCAGATTGGCCTGTCAATTGTTGTTGCAACTGTATGGTCTTGTTCTGGCTACTATATTACTGAGAATTCATGAGTACATTTTCCCTGCTGTGCACAGGATACACTATCTAGCAATAAGTATCCAGGATTTTTATTTTTATGTATGTCCTGTGAGTGTGTGTGTGTGTGTGTGTGTGTGTGTGTATCTATCATGTGGTGCATGTACCATTGGCATTAGAGCTGAAAGCAGTTTGGAGCCACTAGAAATGGTTCCCCTGGTAGAGCAGCAAGAGGACTGATGAGCTGCCTCTCCAATTCAAGAGGTATTTCACATGAAAATGTTGGAGTGTTGTTAGAACCAGATGCTGCCTTTTGAGTGTTAAATCTTTGTGATTACAGATGATCCAAATGCTGTTACACAGGTCTATTTAGTAAGCATTTAGAAAGTCACTTTCTACAAAATAAATCCAAGATTGCTATCTGGCCCACATGAGAAAAAACCGTCTTTGTGTCTCACTTTTGGCAGCACTTCCCTGGTTTCTTCATCTTCCCTTCAATGATCTACACATTCTACAAAGTATCTCAGGCTGCCAAGGTAGCTGAGCAGGTGAAAGTACTTGCTGTCCAAACTTCACAACCTCAGTTCAACTCCCAGAACCCATAGAGTCAATGAATGTGGTGGTGCACATCTGTAATACCAGCACTCATATTTTTTCATTTTTTATTAGATATTTTCTTCATTTACATTTCAAATGCTATCCACTTTCATAGTTTCCTCTCTGAAAATCCCCTACACCACCATCCCACACCCTGCTCCTCTACCCACCCACTCCCACTTCTTGGCCCTGGCATTCCCCTGTACTGGGGCATATAAAGTTTGCAAGAACAAGGGGCCTCTCTTCCCAATGATGACCAACTGGGCCATCTTCTGCTACATATGCAGCTAGAGACACACTCCTATGGGAGGTAGAAACAGAGTATCACCCAGAAGCTTGAAAGTCAGATATCCTGGAGTAGGCACTATGGCAGAAACAATAAGAAAGATAGTGTGTAAACAAATTAGAAGAGAAAACTAACTCTCGAAAGTTGCCTTTTAATCTCCACACATGTGCTACACATATTTACACACACACATGAACACACTCATACACACACACACACACACACACACACGCATTCACACACTTATACATATCTACACTTTCGCACACTCTTTCACACACACACATTTGTACACTTTCACACATGCATACAAAAACATATTCACACACTCACACACACAAACACATATATACACATATACACATTTACATATACACACAAGCAAATCTTAACATAAAATAGGAGAATTTTTCCTCCTTCTTCACCTCAAAAAGGTTAGTTTCAAATATCCCAAACTTAAAAAAATAAATCTAGAGAACTACTTGTAAGCATTTTGGGGAGCAAATTTGAGGTTTTTGTTAAAGAAAGCCAAGAAGACAAACAAATAGCTTACCAGTTTTAAGTCATGCAGAATCAAATGCTGCACTAAGCATAGAACAGTTAGGACCACAGTCCTACCCATAAAGGCTCTAGAATTGGTCTTACTGTCCTTAGCTCAGAAATGGAGCTCCCAGGAAAAACAAACCACCTCATGCCCTTGGAAGAAGAAACCCCCATACCTGCCATCTTTACACGAATGAATTCTTATCCCCCATCAAGAAAGACCTATCCTGCCTTGGGGCATCTACCACTGATTCTCTGTGAGAACTGAAGGGTTCATGAGCTAGGGCAGTATGTGGTACTGCAACCAGCTAAGTCAGCAGCCTGTACTTCAGGACTGGCAGAGCAGTCTTTCCCTACTCTTTCACAGTCGGGTTCTAAGACATTTCTATTCCAACTCCTAAAATCTACATCGAGCTGGATTTCTATTCTCCATAGATGTTAGAATCGTTAAATGCATAGATTCATGTGACATGAATTTGTTAGATAAGTCATGGTCTACCACAACCTATGTCCCTACCCTTGATAATCTCTGCTCTCTGCCAGGGAAATTAATCAAACCATTCCTCTCAGTAATAGTTATGCCAGTGCCTGCCAAATACAGAAGTGGATGCTCACAGTCATCTATTGGATGAAACACAGAGCCCCTAAAGAAGGAGCTAGAGAAAGCACCCAAGGAGCTAAAAGGGTCTGCAAACCTATAGGAAGAGCAACAATATGAACTTTCCAGTACTCCTGAGAGCTGTGTCTCTAGGTTGCATATGTAGCAGAGGATGACCTAGTTGGTCATCAATGGGAGGAGAGACCCTTGGTCTTGCGAAGATCATATGCCCCAGTACAAGGGAATTCCAGGGCCAGGACAGGGTGGGAGGAGGGTATAGTGGACTTTGGGGATAGCATTTGAAATGTAAATGAAGAAAATATCTAATTAAAGAAGAAAAATCATTGTATGCATCTATACAGTTCCCAAAGAACTAATAAAAATATGTTAACCATTGGGGGGAAAAAACTTTTAGGAGAGTGGAGTACATCAAGGGCCATTCTAAACCCACTGGACTGAGTTAATCCTGAGGGTCTGGTCCATGATCTAATGTCTAGTCATTTTTTAGGTCCCTCTGGTGGTGGAAGCCTGTCCTACAAAATCTGGATCTGAAGCTCTGTGGGTTTAGACAATTGCTTTGCAACTCTGCAAGAACAGGACACTGTACACTTTAGCCTTGTGGTTTAGTTGACTGGAGAACATCTTCCTTGCTCCCAGGTTAAGTTTCCTTGGGCATATCTTTGCTTCATTGATTCAGAATGGCCATATTTCAGTCTTCAAAAGTGTTTTCTCCACAGACTGACAGCCTGAAGATTCTCCTTGATGGTGACCTAAGATTTTCCTAGTAATTCTTTAGTGTTAACTTTATGCTGGTTCCTGATTATAGCATCTTTCTTGTGAATTTACTTGCTCATTGAACGAACCCCATGGGGTTGCAGTGATGATTACCCCCATTTCACACAAGACTCTCTCATCTATTGTCATGTGCTACATACCAGAAAAGCAAATCTTGTGTTTTAGACTTATCCACATTATATTGTAATTACACTGAGTTGTAGGGACCTGATAGAGGACTCAGACCCAGCTCATGCAGTTCCTCAGTAGCAAGGGTGTAGAGAGAATCTCTTGTGCCCTCTGTAAAAGCATTAACCTGTCAATAAAATTCTGATTGGGCAATGAGCTGAGGCAGTATTAGAGGTTGTTTATCCTCTATAGGACAAATTTCACCCCAAAATTCTAAACCTGGGCTTTTGAAAGGTTAACAGTAACAGAATATGACCCAAACTGGAACATAGAACAGAAAAAAGACAGTGATTTTTATGTCTGTACACTGAGTGGCTGTCCATAACAATTTGTCAAGGTCTAGGGATCTTCTGAGAATGTGTAGCCAGGAATGGATAAGGAAAATGAGACAAGGTAACATATCTTACAAAGGTTCTGGATTTACTACAGATGACCAGAGAATCTAGGAATCTCTTGTCTCACTCCAAGACAGGCTCTTGGTTCACTGGTGTTCATTCCCTCCACAACGCTGAAGTAAGTAGATATATAGTCTACATTCTTCTGGAGGGCTTCTCAATTGAGCTAATTGCAAAGAATGGAAATCCCTACTTCACACCAATAACAAGTAAAACTAGACTGTGAGTGGTGGCTCATCCTTATAACACCAGCACTTGAGAAGCTGAGGCAGTAGGAGACCTGTGAATGTGAGGCTTCCTGGCCTATATAACAAGTTCCTGGCCAACCTAGGATACAAAAAAAAATATTGTTTCACAAAGAAAAACCAACCAAACAAGAAAGTAGAGTAGAGAACAAATATAAAAGTTCCCTTTGTCTATGGAAGATGCCTAAACTACAGTGAGTATCAAGCCCTACATATATTGTTTTTACTCTACACACATAACTATTATGATATTTGGTTATAAATTTGGTGAAATAAGAGGTTCACAGTAAGAACTAATAATGATAGAAACAATACTAACAACATACAGCAATAAAATCACCAGCATCATTACAAATGGAGTCATTATTAAAAAAATAAGGATTACATAAGCACAATCATGATGACACCATTACAATCAGTCTGAGGTTGCCTAAATACTCTGATATTTACTAAGTGGGAAAATTGTACATACACTGAAGACATGCTGGAAAAAGAGATGATTCTGTCTCAAGTGATATAGTATGGGATGACTCCATTCCTAGTATCTTATACTCGAATCTATTTTCTCTAAACTCTCTTAAAATTTGGCCTTTAATGGTCCCCACTTTCAGCTCCTACAAATGTGGAGTTTAAAACATGCTTCTATAACAAAATTTTAGGTACAGACTATCTTAGATTGTCCTATAAGATCCTGAGGTCATCTGTCAGTTCTAAAAGGAATTAAGAGCCCTCAACTTGACCCCATAAATACTTAAGACATTCTTAAGATCTCCAGGCCTCAATTTAGGAGACTTCAACATAGCACTAACTCTTCATCCACTTGTATATTAATTCTTCTAGATTAAGCTGGGAATGACCCTTGCTCTTACTGACCTCTACCCAAGTTAAGAAATCCATGCTGAAGGGTATAGTGATGCCCTTGACTGTGTTCAAAAACAGGTCCGGCCTATGATTTCAAACACAGCAGCAAAATCATTGACAACAGGACTGGGGCTTATAGCTTGATGACAAAATACATACTGAAAATATATCTAGCCCTTGGTTCAATCCCCAGTATCAAGAACAAGGCCAAAAGAAAAGCAAATGATCCAGACTTGAGCAAACAAAACACTCAGAAAAATTTAAGTAATTATACTGAGCCATTAGTTTGTTGTTGTTTTTGTTGTTGAAAAAAAAGAGGGCTGACTCTAGCCAGGCAATTAGGTAGCTTAACTGAAGATTTTAATCTATCATTCCTCTCCTCTAAATCTAGTACTTCAGGCTAATCCCCAGCTCTGTAGCAGAACACCTGCAATGGGATCTATCCCTCTTCCAGCCTATATACATGGCTAAGTATCAATTCCCAATGCTTAGAAACACATTTTACCTAGAACACCCAGCAGCTTCACCTATCAGGATCCCAGAAGTATTCCATACCAGGAAACGCACAGCCACCACACATGGCAAACAAACAAACAAACACCCCAAGAAACAAAATATTCACCCAACAAAGAAAGTCAAGATATAGGCACCTAAAATTATAATCTTCCCAAACCCAAATACCTACACCCCAGTGTAAAAACACAAAAACAGCCAGGAAAATATGTCTCCACTAAACCCAGCAGCATTTCCACAGTAGTCTCTGAGTATCACATCACATCTGAAGCACAAAGACCTTAAGACAGCCATTATGAATGTAGTAGATCTCTTTAAAGAAGAAATTCCTTAAAGAAATCTATGAAAACACAGTGAATGGAAATGAATAAAACTCTTCAAGACCAGAAAGTGAAAATAAAATCAAAAAAGAAAACCCAAACTGAGGGAAATGTATAAATAAAAGTTTTAGGAACTTGAAAAAGATCTTCAGAGGCAAGTCTCACCAACAAAATATAAGAGATAAAAGAAATTAAATCTCAAGCATCTAAGACACAATAGAAAAAAATGGATACTTTCATCAAAGAAAATGTTAAATTTAAAAAACTTTTGTCACAAAATATCCAAGAAATCTGGGACAGTGTGAATAATAGATAAGAGAGAGAGAGAGAGAGAGAGAGAGAGAGAGAGAATGAATGCAGATCAAAGGCACAAAAATATTTTTCATCGAAGTCATGTATGAAAATTTCCCTAAAAAGAAGATGCCTATCAAGGTACACAAAACATACAGAACACCAAATAAACTGGACTAGAAAACAAAGTCCTGCCGGGTGTGGTGGCGCATGCCTTTAATTCCAGCACTCAGGAGGCAGTGGCAGGCAGATTTCTGAGTTTGAGGCCAGCCTGGTCTACAAAGTGAGTTCCAGGATAGCTAGGGCTATATAGAGAAACCTTGTCTCGAGGAAAAAAAAAAAAAGAAAAAAAAAGAAAAGAAAATAAAACCAAGTCCCCTCAGCACACAATACTCAAAACACTAAATATAATGAACAAAGAAAGAATATTAAATGCTCTGAGGGAAAAAGACCAAGTACCATGAAAAGGGAGACCTATTAGAATTTCTCTTGACTTCTCACTGAAGGCTCTAAAAGTGAGAGGGGCTTGGACATGTGTGCTTCAAACTCTTAAGAGACCAAAGGTGCCAGCCCAGACTACTATAATCAATACTACTATAGTTAAATTACTATAACTGAGAAATAAGACAATAATATTCTACAATAAAACAAAATTTAAACAATATATATGTACAAACCCAGCTCTACAGAAGGCTCTAGAAGGAAAATTCCATCCTAAAGAGTTTAATGACACCAAAGCAGACACAAGGAATGATTAATCCTAGACCAGCAAATCAAAAAGAGAAACACACACACACACACACACACACACACTAACGGGTACCACAAAAGCAAAAAACAGAAATCAACAAACACTGCTCATTGATATCTCTCAACATCAGTAGTCTCAGTTCCCCAATAAACAACATAGACTAATAGAATGGATGCAAAACCAGGATCCATTCTTCTGCTGTTTCCAAGAAATGAACCTTAACCTCCAGTCTAGACATCAGCTCAAGGGTAAAAGGATGGAAAAGATATTTCAAGCAAGTTACCTAATGAACAATCTGATGTAGCTATTTTAATATCCGACTTTCTATTAGTCTATGTCTTTTATTGGGGAATTGAGTCCATTGATGTTAAGAGATAACAAGGTAAAGTAATTGTTACTCCCTATTATTTTTGTTGTTACAGGTGGCATTATGTTTGTATGCCTATCTTCTTTTGCATTTGTTGAATGCCAGGCCAGGTTACTATACCAAGCAAAACTCTCAATTACCATAGACAGGGAAAACAAGATGTTTCATTAAAAAAACCAAATTTATACAATATCTTTCCATAAATCCAGCCCCCCCCCACACACAGCTCTGCATGCATGCACACATGCACAGATAGATACTGTTAAAAATTGCTTCCCAGACAAGAATTCTATTTGATTCTTTATACCAGAGCCTGTCAGGGACAGGATCAGGAAACTACAAATAAATCCTACCTGGCATAATTTTATTAATTATACCTTTATTAATCAACAGAAAACAGACATGGTAGAGATATCACTATTTAGAAAATTACTAAACTGGACTAGTAGAATTAAACCACATTTTATTTTCTAGTCACCATGAAGCATTATCTTTGCTAACCATCTTACTCAGAAGCATCTCTGTCAGTACTGAGAATCCCTGAAGTCTGGTTCTCTTCTATGTTCAGAGTCTAAGGTTCAGAAAATACTTCTGAAGACTAAGGCCTCTTGTCCAGACACCGAGAGCAGCTTTCTGACTAAACATCCTCTTGTGCATGTTTCATTTGCTCTGCCTCTGAAATTTTACAACCAAACAGGTGAAGCAATTGAATTTTAGATCAAGGATCTAAAAATGGAAGTAGAAACAACAAGGATATCACAAAGGGAGACAATTCTGGAGGTAGAAAACCTCACCAACAGAATACAAGATATAGAAGACAGAATCAGGTGCAGAAGATACCTTAGAAATCATTGACACAACAGTAAAAGAGAATGAAAGATGCAAAAAGCTCCAAACACAAAACATCCAGGAAATCCAGGACACAATGAGAAGACCAAACCTAAGGAAAATAGGCATAGAAGAGAGTGAAAATTTCAAATTAAAGGGTCAGTAAACATCCTCAACAAAATTATAGAAGAAAACTTACCTAACTTAAAGAAAGAGATGCCTATGAACATACAAGAAGTCTACAGAACTTCAAATAGACTGGCCCAGAACAGAAATTTCTCCCATCACATAATATTCAAAGTACCAAATGCACAAAACAAAGAACGAATACTAAAAGCAGTAAGGGAAAAAAGGTTAAATAATATATAAAGGCAGACCTATCAGAATTACACCAGCTTTCTCATCAGAGACAATGAAAGCCAGAGATACTGGGAAGTTGTCATAGAGATCCTAAGAGAATATAAGTGCCAGGCCAGGCTACTATATACAGCAAAACTCTCAATTACCATAGATGAGGAAACCAATGTATTCCATGACAAAACCAAATTTATACAATTCTTTCCATAAATCCAGCCCTTCAAAGGATAATAGATGGAGAACTCCAACACAAGGAGGGAAACTATGCCCTACAGAAGCAAGAAAGTAATCTTTCAACAAACCTAAAAGAAGATAGCCATGTGAACAAAATTCCAAGTCTAACAACAAAAATAGCAGTAAGCAATAATTACTTTCCCTTAATATCTTTTAAAATCAATAGATTCAATTCCCAAATAAAAAGACGTAGACTAACAACCTGGTTACATAAACAGAACCCAATATTTTGATGCATACATGAAACCCAGCTCAGGGACAAAAACAGACACTACCTCAGAGTGAAAGGCTGGAAAACAGTTTTCCAAGCAAATGGTCCCAAGAAACATGCTGGAGTAGCCATTCTAATATCGAATAAAATTCACTTTCAACCTAAAGTTATTAAAAAAGATAAGGAGGCACACTTCATACTCATCAAAGGTAAAATCCACCGAGATGAACTCTCAATTCTGAGCATCTATGCTCCAAATGCAAGGGCATCTACATTCATAAAAGAAACCTTACCAAAGCTCAAAGTACACATTGCACTACACACAATAGTAGTGGGAGATTTCAACACCCCACTCTCATCAATGGACAGATCATGTAAACAGAAACTAAACAGAGATCCAGTGAAACTAACAGATCAAACAAATGAATTTAACAGATATCTACAGAATATATTATAATAAAAAGAAGGATATAACTTCTTCTCAGCACCTCATGGTACCTTCTACAAAATTGACCATATAATCAGTCACAAAACAGGCCTCAACAGATACAAGAAGATTGAAATAATCTCATGCATCCTATCAGATCACCACAGACTAAGGCTGATCTTCAATAACAACATAAATAATAGCCCACATACAAGTGGAAGCTGAACTACACACTACTCAATTATAACTTGGTCAAGGAAGAAATAAAGAAAGACATTGAAGACTTTTCAGAATTTAATGAAAATGAAGCCACAACATATACAAAGGTATGGGACACAATGAAAGCAGTCTTAAGAGGAAAACTCATAACTGAGTGCCTCCAAAAGGAAATTGTAGAGCGCATACGCTGGCAGCATGACAACACACCTGACAGCTCTGGAACAAAAAGAAGCAAATTTACCCAAGAGGAGTAGATGGCAAGAAATAATAAAACTCAGGGCTGAAATCAGTCAAGTGGAAACAAAAAGAACTATAAGAAAAATCAACCAAACCAGGGGCTGGTTCTTTGAGAAAATCAACAAAATAGGTGAACCCTTACCAAGACTAACTAGAGGACACAGAGACAGTATTTTAATTAACAAAATCAGAAATGAAAAGGGAGACATAACAAGAGAAACTGAGGAAATTAAAATTTTCATCAGATCATACCACAAAAGCCTATATTCAACAAAACTGGAAAACCTGGATGAAATTGACAATTTTCTAGACAGATACCAGGTACCAAAGTTAAATCAGTATCAGATTAATGATCTAAACAGTCCCATATTCCCTAAAGAAATAGTCATTAATAGTCTTCCAAACAAAAATACCCCAGGACCAGATGGGTTTAATGGAGAGTTCTATCAGACCTTCAAGGAAGACCTAATACCAATGCTCCTCAAACTATTTAACAAAACAGTTGATAAAAATAGCAACAGATGTTCTATACCCAAGTCGTTCTATGAAGCCACAATCATTCTGATACCTAAACCACACAAAGACACAACAAAGAAAGAAAACTTCAGACCAATTTCCCTTATGAATATTGAT
>LR749503.1:1279939-1385432 GCA_902729485.2 Mus minutoides | reverse complement strand
TTGGAACACAGGACTCCCAAGGTAGGAGCTAGAGAAAGTACCCAAGGAGCGGAAGGGGTCTTCAACCCTCTAGGTGGAAGAATAACATGAACTAACTAGTTCCCCCTGCGCTCATGTCTCTAGCTGCATATACGGAAGAAGATGGCCTAGTTGGCCATCATTGGGAGGAGAGGCCCCTTGGTCATACAGACTCTATATGCCCCAGAACAGGGGAATGCCAGGGCCATTACGTGGGAGGGGGTGGGTAGGGGAGCAGGGAGGGGACGCGGGAGAGTAAGGGAAAATTTCTGAATAACATGTGAAATGTAAATGAAGAAAATATCTAATAAAGAGAAAAAAAAGGGGAAAAAAATTGAATACAGAGCTAAACAAAGAATTCTCAACTGAGGAATACCAAAGGGCTGAGAAGCACCTGAAAAAAATGTCCAACATCCTTAATCATCAGGGAAATGCAAATCAAAACAACCTTGAAATTCCACCTCACTCTAGTCAGAATGGCTAAGATCAAAAATTCAGGTGACAGCAGATACTTGCAAGGATGTGGAGAAAAAGGAACACTCCTCCATTGCTGGTGGGATTGCAAGCTTGTACAACCACTCTGGAAATCAGTCTGGCGGTTCCTCAGAAAATTGGACATAGTACTACTGAAAGATCCAGCAATACCTCTCCTGGGCATACCCAGAAGATGTTCCAACTTGTAATAAGGACACATGCTCCACCATATTCATAGCAGCCTTATTTATAATAGCCAGAAGCTAGAAATAACCCAGATGTCCCTCAACAGAAAATGGATACAGAAAATGTGGTAAATTTACACAGTGGAGTACTACTCAGCTATTAAAAACAATGAATTTATGAAATTCTTGGGCAAATGGATGTATCTGGAGGAGTGTGGTAACCCAATCACAAAAGTCACTTGATATGCACTCACTTATAAGTGGATATTAGCCCAGAAACTTAGAATACCCAAGATACAATTTGCAAAACACAAGAAACTCAAGAAGAAGAAAGACCAGAGTGTGGATACTTCATTCCTCCCTAGAATAGGAATAAAACACCTATGGAAGGAGTTACAAAGACAAAGTTTGGAGCTAGGACAAAAGGATGGACCATCCAGAGATTAACCCACCAGGGGATCCGTCCCATAATCAGCCACCAAACCAAGACACTATTGCATATTCCAGCAAGATTTTGCTGGCATGACCCTGATATAGCTGTCTCGTATGAGGCTATGCCAGTGCCTGGCAAATATAGAAGTGGATGCTCACAGTCATCTATAGGATGTAACACAGGGCCCCTAATGAAAGTACCCAAGGATCTGAAGGGGTTTGCAACCCTATAGGTGGAAAAAAAAAACCAATATGAACTAACCAGTACCCTCAGAGCTTGTGTCTCTAGCTGCATATGTAGCAGAAGATGGCCTAGTCAGCCATCATTGGGAAGAGAGGCCCCTTGGTCTTGCAAACTTTATATGCCCCAGTACAGGGGAATGCCAGGGCCAAGAAGTGGGAGTGGGTGGGTAGGGGAGCAGGGCTGGGAGAGGGTATAGGAAACTTTCAGGATAGCATTTAAAATGTAAATAAAGAAAATATCTAATAAAAAAATAAGAACTTTATACTCTTCATAACGATAAAGAGACAGTGAAAACAGATCTGTGTCTTTGTAGATTTTCCCAAATATCACCCAGGCTTAACTTAATCTTCCCGTAATTGAGTTGGGCTTTTAATCTGTTTATATGTTTACTTAATTTTTTCTAGGGAGCACAGAAAGAAATTCACATGAGATTCAATAAGAATGTTTAGTTTCAAGTGGATCCTTTGAATAAATAGGTATTCTGTCTACTTTTTGTAAAGTCACTGTGCCACAATCTCCTGACCTAGCCCTGGGATATCTATAGTTAATTGTAAACGCTTAGAAATAAATTCAGGCAGCCAGCTTGCATTCACAACTATCCACAGACCTTGTCACTAACTGTTCACTTTCAGATATGATGTTCAGAATGGCCAAATGTTGATACCAGGACCAAAGCTCCCTTTTAATTTTCTTGTTATTTATAATTGGTTTGCACAAAGGAGGCCTTGAGAAAGATGAAGAATCCCTACCTCTACCTATCTATATTACAAGTGGATGGGTTTTGAGATTACGCTATAGAGTACCAGAGAAATTCTGGCTTCTCTGACATTTATTGATGAATACTGAAGACCATGAAGTAAATGAACCAGTATTAATATAAAATGAAGCACCCAGAGACAAAGACCAAAGCTCTTCTAATAGTGTTTCTTTGCCCTCTCCTACCTTTCATTCTACCATATATGCTGGATGAGCCTGGAAAGATAGACTGGGAATGGGGCCACTATCACTTTCATCATCCTGAAGCAATTCACTATGAAAGCTGAAAGACCATGTGAGTGGACATAACTTGACCCCACAGGGAAGTAAATACCCACGTGGCTAATAAATTCTCACCAACACTTTTTAATGTTCATTGCTTATGACTATGACATCTGGGCCTATATGGAATGAACACGTCTGTGCTGTAATGCATACTTTACCCTCAAGAGACTCTGATGCCATGGGACTGAACTATCTGTTTTGCCATACCAGCATTTGCCTTATGCTTGCATTTTTGTGTATTCAGGGGCAGTACGGAGAGACTACAGTCAGATTTCATTTATAAATAGAATTAGCTAAATGCAGCCATTTAGCTTAGTTGTTTGTGGTCTAATAAAATTAGCATTATGAATACTATAAAAAGAAACTGCCTGTAAAAGAGTTTATGTTCATGTAAGACTACAGAATTGAAGGCAGAGTAAGAAACTAAAACTGGAACTCAACTTTTTGTAATGCAAACTCATTGATATCACAGAAAGATCACATTCATCTAATCAAGCATTAAAACAGATTCATTATACTTAGTTTCTAGAGAAGAATGGGTTAGCACAGGAAAGGACAAGCATTCGTGGGTTCAAATATAAACACTGAGTTATGTATTTTAAGAAAAGTTTGTTATTTCCTGAGAGTCCTAAATACTGCCATCATCTCAGTCCACATAGGAAGACAACAGAAAGCTTGATGTCTTTTAAGGAGATTTCACTGTCTCCAACTCCAGAAGGTGTCCCAGTTAAGTTACAATTGCTGTGAACTAATCCTATATCCAAAAGCAAGCTGGAGAGGAAAGCATTTATTTCCCTTATACATCCACATCTTAGCCCATCATTGAAGAAAGTCAGGGCAGGAACCTGGAGACAGATATGATGCAGAAGCAACAGAGGGGTCCTGCTTACTGGATTGCTCTCCATGGTATGCCCAGTCTACTTTCTTATAGAAGCCAGAATAATCAGGCCAGAAGTGGCCCCACCCACAATTGGCTAGGCACTCTCACACCAATCACTAACTAAAATATGCCCTACAGGCTTGCTCCAACAGGTCCTACAGGACTCTACTCCTCTCCACACACCTCCCTCAAGCCCAAGAAATTATACATGTACAGTGAGCAAGCTATGAAAAGCTCCCAAGGCTTGATAGAGAACACAACAGTATAAAATAAGGTCAAAACATCATGGTGAGAAACAGCAATGGATGAAGTGTCGATGCCACATATACTGCTACACTTGAGGAACCAGAGCTGACAATGTCCCCAGGTTATTTTTTTACCTTTATGGTTTTAAAACAGGTTAGAGCACCCGACTGCTCTTCCGAAGGTGATGAGTTCACATCCCAGCAACCACATGGTGGCTTACAACTACCCGTAACAAGATCTGATGCCCTCCTCTGGTGCGTCTGAAGTCAGCTACAGCGTACGTATGAAGAATAATAAGAAATGAATTCTTGGACTGGAGAGACCAACCGGAGCAAGCGAGGCTGTCCTGAGCGAGCGGAGCAGAACGGGGACGGCTGGAGCAAGCAGACGGCCAGAGCTAGCGGGGCCAAAGGGAGCAAGCGGAGCAGATCAGAGCGAGAGGGGCTGACTGGAGCCAGTGGGGCTGGACGGAGTGAACAGAGCCTGCGGGAGCGAGCGGGGTCTAGCGGAAGGAGCGGGGTTGAAGGAACAAGGGGAAAAAAAAAGAATTAGTTGCTTTTCACTCCCAGTTCATGTATGTCTAACTAGGCCATATTTTCCTAAAACCATATAGTTTCTTCATTATTGTCTCTGAATTCTTAATTAGAAGATGTATTCTCTTAGTTGGTGACTCTCTGATTGTAAACTCCCCAACAGGAGCAAAAGTATAATCCATTGTTTACACTGGCTTGGAAAATAAAATAAGTATTTGAATAGTATTATTTAATAAGGGTAAATAAAGCCTTCAAGTACTTAAGTGAAACTTTTCTGTGTAGTTCAGGAGCTCTTAAGAAAACAAATAAAAAGTATAAGCTATTAGAATTAAATTCAGTCATAAAATTTCAATAATAATTTTTGTTTGTACTAATAAGGTACTAGCTTCCTGGTCCACTAGGTTTAATCACAAAGGCTAAAGAAGGAAGAACTATTCTGGCAGCTCAACTGTTTGCACACTCAGTTCCCAGCTGGTGGTGATGTTTTACTAAGTTGTGTAGCTTTTAGGAGGGGAATACTAGAAAGAGTGGTCACGGTGGAAGGGGATAGGTCTTCATGTTTAGACCCCAAACCTAATTCTAAACTTTTCTCCACTTCCTGTTCCAATGAGGAGATGTGAACAAGCTGCTGTTGCCAACTCCAGCCTACCATGTGTCCTCCATAGAGCAGCTTGCTTTCATGCCTTCTCCCTTGAGTTGTTCTGGTCAGGTATTTGGTCACCTTAACAGGGAAAGCAGCTAATATGAGGACATTTTCCATTACTCCTTATGTGATAAACTAATGTTGCTATTACCAAACATCCAGGAATAATGCCCTGTGTAAATGGGCATCAACACACTATCTAAAACAACCTATTACAACCTAAGCAGGAGCTCAGCACAAAGCTACTAATCTCCTCACTGACCCTGAAAACACCATTTACTTTCACCTCTACAGCCTCAGACAGCTCACACATGCCTGGCATCCAAACCCAAAGACTGCTCAAGAACCAACTGAGCATCATTCCTCTCTTGAGTAGCCAACCCTAATATGACAAGCATTCTGTGAGCCATGTCGCAGAGCATGAGATCCCACAACTCCAACAGCATCCTGCCCCTACTCACTACTTCCCTTCAGCTGTGGACATGTCAGATAGACCACAAACTGCTGACTCTCACTATGCTAGTCTACCTGGTAATGTCTATCATACTGCACCCACATGGAACACAAAGACAAATATTTGTGAAATAAGTAGTATATATGTATTTTTAATTTCTCATCTGCATATGAAACAGTGCATAAATCTATACAAGGAAAATATGAGCAGATTCAGTTTTCCTTTGAGCACCCAAATTCAGGAGCCTTTGATCAGCTGGTGCTTTTGCTATTGTCATTTCTGTTTGTTTGACTTCACTGTCAATCTCAGGACACACTCTTATCAGCCTTTAGTGTGTTGTGATAAATCTCCAGCTAATGAGAATGCATGGCTGCCTCATTAGTCAAGGAATGATTATGATGAAACTACTATAGATTTCACCCTGCCTTCTGTTCCTATGACCCTCCCTCTTTCACCGAAGGCATTATTCCAAACAAGTTCAAGCTCTAGCTGCAGAAGAACCTTACTAATGTGCCAACAAAAGAGGATAGTGTGCTTCTTTAGTCAGAGATTCCTGGAAAGGATGATCAAAATCTAGTGGTATAGAGTGACAAGTATTTGTCCATATCAAACTCAGCTGGAGGCTTCTTTCTCAGGGTGACAAGGGTGCTGAGCAGCACCAGCACGTTTAATAGGGATTAATTTGTCATGAGATCAGATTATCCAGTGGCATCATCCTTCCTTTCTTGCATTTCCATTTTTTGCCATGGGATGGGGAAAAGCATTCAATATAGACTTCATCACAAGTCAAGCACACGTCAGGCATAAATTCTTGAACTTGCAAATTTATGAGCCAAAATGCACCTTGTTACCCATTCTCAGGAATTCTGCTACTGTACCCAAAACATACAATAACATCTGCTGATGCAGAATATGAAAAAGTACAAAGAAAGTCAGGGCCATGGCCTCACCCCTAGCTTGCCAACAGCTTACTCTACCGATAAGTCATACTTTGCCATTGGGTGAGGCAGGCACAGCAGAGTTTTGAGATAATCCAGTCTATAAAAGAACAGAAGGTGATGTTCTCACTCTCATCCTCCAGCTTACTATGACACCAAGCAACAAGAAAAGGTAAGAAAGGTGAGAGTCTTGATAGAGCGCACACTTCCAGCACATGTGTGCATACTATCTGAGACCTGCCCTAGCCAAAGAAACAGAAGCATCAGACTTTAGAAGTATACAAGCCCACACCACCTACATATCCATATCCATATCCATATCCATATCCATATCCATATCCATATCCATATCCATATCCACATACACATACACATACACATACACATACACATATACAGAGATTCTTGAGTTCCTTGGTAACCTATCATATACAGACTCATTTCTGTGGGTCTTCTGAGAGGAAAGTGTCCATTCACTGTATGACGTGAACTGCTAGAACCCTGATGAGTTTCCTACTGTGCACAAAGGTGAGGACAGAACCCAAAGCAATGGATTTAGATCATGCCATACATGGTAAAATGTCCACATTTGCAGGTAATTCTTTTTAAAAAACTGTCCTTATTCTCCATGTTGAGATTAAGCCTAGTTTCATAATTTCTGGAAATCAGGTGGAGCAATAGATTGGGAAAAAAGTTATTAGTTCAAGCTGATTTAACTCCTCAGCCATGATCTTCATCCTTTCTGTCCCAGTGAGAAGAAATGTTTTCTCTTGCTTCTGTCACACTAAATGTGCACACCCTATCAATCAACCTAAACCCGTGAGCAATATGTATCACAGACAGATTCTTTCAGGTTCTTTATAACAGTTCTCCCTCACAAACTGGTGGTCTCTCTAGACTGTCTGTGTCTTCTGTTTTCCTTCTCCCCCTTGTGTCTTATCTTCTTCATTTCCTATTAAATCCCATCAAACCCATCACCTACCAGTATGATGAACAGCTCTACTTTCAGAGTCTTTTCAATCTGTTTAGGTGGGAGAGTGAATTGACACCTGTGTCTAGGGAAATCAGAGAGCTGTTGAATTAAGGAATACAGTTAATTTGAATTCTTAAGAGTAGTCTACTACAGTAAATTCTTTAAGGGAAAAAAATCAGATATCCTGATCTTTGAAATGCTATCAAAAGTAGAATGTGAGTATATTTTTTATTTACTTCTACCTATAGTATCCTAATCAGAAGAACTGGCTTAATTAATTTTGTTTGCAGTAAGCTTGGTTATTAAAAGCCCAGCTTTGTGAGAGCAGTTGGTGTTGCCATCTGGTTAATCCACTCACTCCTTGTTTCACACTTTTCTGCTGCTTGCTGTCCAGAATTAACACATCTCCAGACACATAGCATGTTGACAGTACAAATGCCTGTTTAAGGACTGTATGGAGGTCAGTCCATCTTGCCAAAAAGCATCTAAAAAAGGAATGTAGTCTTGGGTTAAGCAGAGAGAACAAATGCCCAGCCTTTTTCATAAAACTGTTCTGTGCCCTAAAGTAACTGAATTTCTCTAGCACTCAAATTAACTGGAAACCAGCTTTGGGCAATGCTTTCAGCACTAGTAGTCAGTTTTAGCTTTCTTCTCCAAAAGACTGGAGACTTAAATTCTTGTAGTTCGGTAATTTGTTTGTTTGTTTGTTTGTTTGTTTTGGGATTTTTTTGCCTTTTTTATTAGATATTTTCTTAATTTACATATCAAATGCTATCCCGAAAGTTCCCTATACCCACCCCCCTGCCCTGCTCCTCTACCTACCCACTCCCACTTCTTGGCCCTGGCATTTCCCTGTATTGGGGCATATAAAGTTTGCAAGACCAAGGGGCCTCTCTTCCCAATGATGGATGACTAGGCCATCTTCTGCTACATATGCATCTAGAGACACAAGCTCTGGGGGAACAGGCTGGTTCATATTGTTGTTCCACCTATAGAGTTGCAAACCCCTTCAGCTCCTTGGGTACTTTCTCTAGCTCCTCCATTGGGGGCCCTGTGTACCATCCTATAGATGAATGTGAGCATCCACTTCTATATTTGCCAGGCACTGGCATAGCCTCACAGCTATATCAGGGTCCTTTCAGCAAAACCTTGCTGGCATATGCAATAGTATCTGAGTTTGGTGGCTGATTATGGGATGGATTCCCAGGTGGGGTAGTCTCTGGACAGTCCATCCTTTCATCTTAGCTCCAAACTTTGTCTCTCCTTCTATGAGTATTTGTTTCCCCTTTCTAAGAAGAATTGAAGCATCCATACTTTGGCCTTCCTTCTTCTTGAGTTTCATGTTGTTTGTGAATTGTAACTTGGGTATTCTAAGTTTCTGGGCTAATATCTACTTATCAGTGAGTGCATATCAAGTGACTTCTTTTGTGATTGGGTTACCTCACTAAGGATAATATCCTCCAGATACATTCATTTGCCCAAGAATTTCATAAATTTATTGTTTTTAATAGCTGAGTAGTACTCCATTGTCTAAATGTACCACATTTTCTGTATCCATTACATATCTGTAGTACAGAGTACTCTGTAACTAAGTTTTATGATCGTATGTTTTTCTTTACTGAACAAAATTATACTCTCCTAATTTCTATTCTTAAATACAGAAATAAATATCTAGTCAAAACTGAATTAATAATAAAACAAATAATTACATGTGTGTTTGTACATGTGCACACATACACCAGGTAGGTGGGATACTTTCTGACCTGGGCAAGTTCACCCCTTGGGTAGCCTGGTAGTGCCCAAACATCAACCACACAGCTCCAATTGTCTAAGGTTACTTTATTGATGATGAACTTAGTGACAAACTTCCTATCAGCATAGAACACAAAAACCCAGAACTCCAAGACTCAAATGATCCCCATGCCTCAGCCTCCTGAATATCAAAAAGCACTGTGCCCAGCAAGGATACTTCCCAAGCCTTGAAAAGGGTGATTTTGTCATTAGGCAAATATCAGAGTGTTCTTAAATGAACCTAGATGATAACACCCTCTATACACATAGGCTTCATGGTATGGTCTGTGACTCTTAGACTATAAGTTACTATCCTGAACATGTAAGCAAGTATAACACAATGGTATCTGAGTATGCTGATTACTGATTTGTTCCTCATGGTCTGCCCAGCCTGCCTTCTAATATAATCCAGGACCACTAGTCCAGGGATGGCACTATCCACATTTGACTGAACCCTTCCATAGTAATCATTAATACAGAAAAATATCACCAGAGACTTGACTATAAGCCTTTTTTCAATTGAGGTTCCTCTTCACAGACAACACTAGCTTGTGTCAAGTTGACAAAAAACAGGACAAATAAACATTGTGGTGGTCTGAATAAGAATGGCCCCCATAGGCTCATCTGCTTGAATACTTGTTTCCTAGTTAGTAGAACTGTTTGAGAATTAGGAGGTGTGGCCCTGATGGAGGAGGTATGGCCTTGTTGGAGAAGTTCTTTCAGTGGTATTAAGCTTTGAGGCTCCAGAAGCCCATACCAGGCCCATATTCTCTCTGTCTGTCTCTCTCTGTCTGTCTCTGTCTCTCTCTGTGTTTCCCTCTAAACCACTATAATTCCTTACCCATATTCTGAATCTTTAGATATTTATCCTTATGTACACAAGTACAAGTTTCATCCCTCATCAATAAATGATAGATAGATAGATAGATAGATAGATAGATAGATAGATAGATAGATAGAAACATCTACTTGCCAGAGACATAGACCATTACAGAAAATCACAACTGATCAAAGCAACTAGAACAAGTGACTCTATGGTACCAGCCCCAGACTTAATATATGTATATATATATATCACAACTCCTGCACCTAAGGCTCAAGGACCAAGTGTGAAAAGGGGGTGGAAATATTGTAAAGGCCAGAAGGATGAAACTTTTACTTGAATACTTGAATATATAAGGATAAATATCTAAACATTCAGAATGCGGATAAAGAATTATAGTGGTTTAGAGGTAGACACACACATACACACACAGAGACAGAGAGAGACAGAAACAGACAGACAGACAGACAGACAGACAGACAGACAGACAGACAGACAGAGACAAAGAGACAGTTAGCTGTGAGATTTAATCTCCTAGAAATGGAGAAGCAATACCTATAAAATCTCATCAACTGCCTAAACACAACATAAAGAATGATGACAGCAATAGACACACTCAGGTAGAAGGGGAAAATATCATAGTGTCTCAACCCAAGATGAAGACCTAAAGACAGCTAAAGAATTCTAAGAGCAGGAGAAATAATCTTTCCTGGGAAGAGCCCTAAAATTGGTTATTCATTACCAAGTGGTCAGCCATAAAATTATATACACATAAATAACATTGTACAGAATTAGCAGTATTTAACTTTATAGTTAGGCACATACACCTGTAACAACAATTAAAAAATAGAGGGCATGAATTTGATAGTGGGAAAGGCATAGGTACATAAGAAGTGTTGAAGGGAGGATAGGGAAGAGGGAAAATTATGTATTTTAATTTTTAAAAGTAAAACACAATTTTTAAAAAGTCATCTAAAGTATTCTAGCTCCCAACCATACCATCAGGCAAAAATGGTGCTGTGAATATTCTTCAATTTTAAAGGATTCCATTTTCTTTTCTGTAAGAGAAAATGAAGCAGAAATGGTACATGTGGGGCAAGTCATTCAACTATTTAAGTCCAGAGCATTTAATGTTAAATGAATGTACATATAAAGTACTTAATTCTATGTCTAATCAAGGATAAAGAGGGATGGAGGGCTAGAAAGATGGCTCAGTTGACAAATTGCCTATAATGCATAAATGAGGGCCTGAATTTGGATACTGAGCATACACATAAAAGCAAGCCTTGATGACATGCTTGAAACTCCAGGACTCATGGAAGAGATAAAGTGTGAAAAGGGCCATCAAGGACGATGAATCCCAAGGGCTTACTAGCCAGACACTATAGCAATTGTGAGCTCTTGGGCTCAATGGAAAACAAAATGGAACATTATCTAGGACCACGCCTAAAGTGCCTCTGTCTTCCACAGTCATGTACACATGTACAAAACACACACAGATACACACATACAAACACTAATGCACATATGTACCCATACACATATGCACATATAAATACAAATACTAAATGAAGAGGAGAGAGAGAGAGAGAGAGAGAGAGAGAGAGAGAGAGAAAGAGAGAGAGATTAAATAGTGAGTAAAGGAATAAGAGGGAAAGGAAAGTGGGAAGAAGTAGGAAACCCAGAGGATGATGCAAATAATTTAGTTATAGCCTTTACATAAGTATAAAATCCATCATTTTCTGCTCCACAGAAAAGCCTAAAGGAGATATAAAGAGCTAAAAGAGACATAAAGACCTAAAGTGCTGAAGGTTCTGTTCAGTTACCCAGGCCTTGAATGTGTGCCCAGTTTCAACTGAGTACCAGGACTTGTCCATTCTTCCCTGCTAGTCTGAGCAATAGTGGCTCCTGAATACACAGGATTCAGAGTAGCAATATGAACACTGTAAGTGAACAGCCAAATTATCACCCTTTATCTCAGAGAGGAAAGGCAGCCTTGCTTATCTCAGGATGAAAATGCAACCTGCTGTGTACTCTGCCATCTTCTTGCCTCTCTGCTTAGGAAAGAGCAGCACTTCTTCCTCCTGAAAACACTGAATGGCACTCTGAAGAGAATGTGCTTTTGGTCAGACACAGCAGTAACTTGAATCTTAAAGATTACAGACACCATAAATTAGTGCCAAGATCTTATGTGTCTGTTTTCCAGTCTTTTATGGTGTATAGTCAACTTTCCTGGTTCTCTTAAAATTAGCCTATTTCAGAACATGAAACTATCCTCAGTATGTTTTAGAGTCAAAATTAATTTCACAAATACAGACAATGCATTTCTGCCAAGGACCAGGCTTGGTTTGGAGAGGGATTCTTAGGAAAGAGTGTCTGAGAGTAGAGAAAGAATAATTTGTAGACAAATTGTGGGTCCAAGCTGACAGCCTGCATTCTCTTTGAGACAGCTCTCCAGATTAATCTTTGCTTGAGACAGTGTTCTCCTAGAGATAGTTTAGAGAAAGCTCTCTTTTGCTAGAATGAATTCTGAAAACTCTTTGGATAGCTCATGGGTTTTTTCATCAAAATTTTTTTTAAAAGCTGCTAGAAAAAAATTATAGATTTTCCATTAAATTCAGACATCTTGTTAGAAAAGTTCTAAAAGTCATCCTTGGGTTTTCTGATCAAAATCAGAAAGCCTCCCACCCCCCAAAAATATCTAAAAGAGCTGGGTTAGCTTTCAAAACAGTTCTCTCTATATAGCTTCCAGAAAACATTCTAAAACAGCTATATTCATTCTTCAAAAAGCTTTCTCTAGATAGCTCCTAGAAAACACTTTTAAAGAGCTGTGTTCTCTCTTCAGACAGCTTTCCCTGGAAATCTCTGTCTCTTGCAAGTCAAAGCCCAATCTTTTATTTACATCAATTCAGTCATTTACATTAAGTTCCTTACTGATTTTTCCACAAATCAACTGTCCATGACTCCAGCCCCTTGATTCTTAGAAAGAGACAGCAAGCATATATTTTTAAACATTGCAAATGAACTCAGAAATCTTCCTGCTTTCATAATCACAGGCAATAAGCTAACTGGGCAGGATCTTGTTCTGAGATCACATGTCTTACCATCCCTGGGCCTAACCTCAATTTGTCCCAGGCCGACCTTGAACCCAGAAATCTTCCTGTCTTTGTATGTTTCTGAAAGCTGGCTCATAGTACAGCTGTCTGTCTTTTTAGGTTCATGAAGCCCCTCATATAATTCATATTGCATACTTATATTTTGCATTGTTGAGAAATTTTTTTTTAGCTCGTGTTTTCAGAGTTCTTTCCAACAGCCTTAATGGGTGTCCTGAAGCTCTCAGTATTTACCATTTTTGCTAAGGATATAGACACAACCTCAACTCCCAGACTTATACTATTTCTGATTATCATGGATTCATTAACCTTGACAGAGGGTACATTCCATCATAACCTTTGAAGGGAGAATATTTCCCAAAGAGGGATACACACACACACACACATACACACACACACACACACACACACACACATCTCATACCCAGCAACTGTCAACATGTGTGGAGGCTCTTATCCTGCTGGCTCTGTTCTAGTGACAGTAAACGATGTCAAATCATCCCATCCATATGGCCAAGCAGGACTCAGCACTCATTATAAACATTATGTGTTTAAAAATGACTAAGAGCAAGATATGCTTGTGCAAAGTACCATAAACATAACTATTTTAATTCTTATATTACAGAAAGGGTCAATTATTTGAAGTATAGTCTAGACTTGGGAAATAAAGTATAAATATTGAAAAGGCAAAATAAGTGTTTGGAAAATAGGTGAGTTGGTAGGCATAATGACTTGAGTTCAGATCATACATATCTGGAATCCTAGACTGGAGGGGCAGGCAAAGACAAGCAAATCCCAGAGCTGACTAGCCAGATAGGTTAACTATTCAGTAAGATCCAGGTCCAGGAAAGAACACTTCTCAAAATATATGATGGTTAAGGTAGAAGGCACCAGAGGCCAACCTCTGTATCCACTCTAGATGTACATCCACTCACTATTTTTAAAATTGTTGTTATGGGAGGGGGAGGGTTGTATGCCTAAATACATAAATGAAAATTGCTAAGTCTGTATGTTATTTGTATGTATATAATTTCATGGCTGACCATTTGGTATTAGATAACCAATCTGGGGGCTCTTTTCCTTAGTCTCTAGTTCTTTATCCACGGTTGACATCCCAATGATATTTCTGCATGTGAGCTTGTCTATTGGTGTCCACCATTGTTCTCTCATACGCAAGCACACACGTACATACATTACACACAAGAAAGAAAGAAAGAAAGAAAGAAAGAAAGAAAGAAAGAAAGAAAGAAAGAAAGAAAGAGAGAGAGAGAAAGAAAGAGAAAAGGAGGAAAAGAACGGAAAAATACAGAGAGATGACCCTTTACTCACAGAAGGACAGCTCAAAGTCATTTGCTCATTTTCTTACATACAGTTATAAACTGTGGCTATCAATTCCCTCAGCTACAGTAGACTGTTAGAAACAACAACATGAGTGAAGCATGCTGAGGGTAGAAGAGAGTACCACTGATAGCATGGTATCCATCCAGGAATATGAATTAAATTTGAGAAATATTAAAAACTATTGTCAAAATTTTCAGTTGGGAAATATTTGGGTACACATATCTGTTTCTACCTGGAGCTTAACTGAGATAGATCTCTACAACAATGCTTCCAGAATACTGCATCATTACTGAGTAGGCAGTTCTATATCTTTTGTGTTCCCACAGTATTTGCTTGTTAATGTGAAGACGAACATCTACCCATACACCTATATCTGTAGGTTACTTTATAAACATCTTTACCTCATGATACTCAACAGCACAGAGGTTTGTATTTCTCATGCTTTGCTTTAAATTCCAATTAATTCAATGACCCTGTTATTTTTATTATATCTTCTAAAAGTTGCAATTATCAGAATATAGACATATTTAAGTGATTTAAAGTAAAAAAAAATAGGCTTTCCATCAGAGGAAAGAGATTATTAATTGAATTCACAGCAACAACTCATGTGGCTGGGTGCCAGAAACATTTTAATATTTGCTTGACTAAACAATCAGCTCAGTGTTTGGCATTCTTCAGATACAATATTTAAGTTATCAAAATGTACATAAATACATACACAGAAGAAAACACAAATAATCTTCCTACAGAAAAGATGGCCACCCAGATTTAAAGAGAACGCATGGCTTTGTGGATTCATTTTCAGGGGAGGTGAGAAACAATCACAGCAAAAACGGGCTCATTTCTAACCCTTCCAGGTTTTCCAATGGCCTTGTCTCTAAGATACTTTGTTATTTTCACAAATACTACTTCTTCAATAATATTCTATCAAGGTATGAATAAGGTTACCAAATCATGCAAAGATATTAAGAAAAAGCACTTTGTGTTTCATTAACTATTTAACACAGCACAACATACAAGACATGAAATTCAGTACTAACATTTCAAAATTGAAGATCTTTCAAGAGAACTTCAATTTCTACTGTCTGGATACATGGATAAGCAGTGTTCTGGCTTTTACTTTTAAAGCAAAACAACAGATTTATAAGAGTGATCATCTCTGATATGGTACACCATTGCAAACCTTGCTCTGGAGAAATCCTGCAGACTTTCTCCTACAAGGGTTATCTTACTCTCACAGATGAATCTACTCTTGCCATGTAGGCAATTAGGAGTAGTATAACAACTAAAAACATTGTAGGTTTAAATGCAGCATTGTCTTGTGGGAAATACTCAATATTGTAGGGCTTGCACTACTGTGAACAAATTAGAAAGCTATATTCCATTTCCCTCCTGGATGTACAACCTTTAAATGCTAAAGCAGTTCTCCTCTGCTCACATGACAACCTTTCCCTGAATTGTCAAATAATTCCACAGGACAAAAACATGGATTTTTTTTCTGCAAAGCCGTTGAACATTCAGACATCCTTGACCTAGAGTTGAGAGGAGTGAAGACTCACCAGTCCTGTGCTCTATTTTTAGTTCTTCTACCCATGGAGTTAGTTAAAAAGAAGAAGAAATAAGCTTTCTTCTTCCCAAGATACTTTAGTGTTTGAAGTATTCACAGAGAGCCAGAGCTCCTTATACATAGAGTGGTTTTCCCCTGGCCTGATCATTCATACCACTAGTGAGTGATATCCAAAAGTGTACAGGGTGAGCATACAGTCAGCATCATATGCATACTTGAGTAAAGGCCTCAACCACTGATAATTCCAAAGATAGAATAAATTTAGTCTGCAGTCAAGTTGGAAAGCACTTCATAGAAGACGAGTTTCAGGAATCAGGGCTACCTGTGTACTGTATCCATGTACCTGATAGCTACCTGTGTACTGTATCCATGTACCTGATAGCAAGTAGACTTGGAAACAGACTAGCCTGGGCCATGCAGAAAACCCTGTCTTAATTTTCTTTTCTGCCAACTTGAAAGGTGCAATAGTGTCTAGGTCCAGTCTTCTCCTGTGGAGAAAGAGTTGTGGGGAGACACAACATCTCTTTTTCAGAGATCGGGAGATAAATAGTCTCTAAACTGCCAACACAAGAAGGAATAAGAAAAATTTAAAAGCTAGGTTTATAACATTGGCATTCCTACCAATGTGGCCAAAAACATTTCTAAAGAGACCTTGACTTATGCCAAGTGGAGAATTTCTTCCCGTGTGTCCTGGTGGCTAAGGTGAAGAGAACGAGAAACGCAGTTACTGTCCATTAAAATGCAGTCAAAAGCAACACAAGTGAAGACCCTCTGCTCAAACAGAGGCCAAACTGGACACAAGAAGTCCAAGTAGGCCACCTAACCTTGAACCTCCCTGAATCTTTTGGTGCACCACCCCCATTATCCTTAATCCTCCCTCCCTTCTCACCACCATGTCCTAGTTCCTAACTCAGGCAGAAAACCACAGCTCAACAAGAATCCTCTCTGGCTGTTGAACTTCAAGTAGCCTGTCTGCCCATAGATCTCCCTTATTCAGTGCCCCCTACCCTATTCCCAATCATGTCAATCCTTCTTGTTGCCCTGTCTCAGACATCAACTCTGAAAGACACCACCTGTTCAACCAAAAGCCATAGAGGCTACAAGAAATCCAGCCCTTAATGCTGTTAGAAACACCTCACTCAAATATACGCCACAAATACCAGAGGACCAGAGAGGAGACAAAAAAAATAGAAGAACAAAACACACACCCAACACAGTGAAACTCAGAAATCAGCACTATAATCATCCTAGAACATGGTTAGACATCAGCATAGGAACATGATGAACAGCAGCCAAGGCAATATATCATGACCAGAGCCCAGCTATTTTACCACAGCAGGCTCTCAATAGTTCAACACAGCTGAAGCACAAAGAAAAGACCTTAAAAACAAACTTAATGATGGTGATAGGGGTTCTGAAAGAGGAAATTAATAAATCCCTTACAGAAAACCAGGAAAATACAAAGAAATTGGAGGAAATTCATAAGTCCCTTAAAGAAAGCAAAGAAAAATAGTTAGTCAAAATGAATAAAACTGTTCAAGACTTGAAAATAGAAGTAGAAGCAATAAAGAAAGCACAAATTAAGGGGAATCTAGAAATAAAAAAATCTAGATAGGTGCAGAGAAACTACAAAGGCAAGCTTCATAAACATAATATAGATAGGAGATAGAATCAAAGTCATTGAAATTACAATAAAATTAATGAATACATCTATCAAAGAAAATGTTAAAGTTTAAAAACTTCCTGGGACAAAATATGTAACAAATCAGGGGCGCTATGAAAAAAAAATTAAACCTAAGAATAATAGGAATTAAAGTAGAAAAAGAATACCAGCTCAAAA
The DNA here is from genome assembly GCA_902729485.2 of Mus minutoides. Taxonomy (NCBI): domain Eukaryota; kingdom Metazoa; phylum Chordata; class Mammalia; order Rodentia; family Muridae; genus Mus; species Mus minutoides. The sequence continues at coordinate 1,367,896 of LR749503.1, read as the reverse complement.
GCCCAGAAAATATTTTCAACAAAACTATATAAGAAAATTTTCCTAATCTAAAAAGTGACATGTCTATTAAGGTATAATAAGCATACTGAACACTAAATACTGAACAGAAAAGAAGATCCCCTCAACACATAATAATCAAAAACAGTAAGCATACTGAACAAAGAAAGAATATTAAGAACTGTGAAGGAAAAAAGGACCAGGTAACACATAAAATAGATAGAATCACATGTGACTTTTCAGAGGAGACACTAAAAGCCACAAGAGCTTAGACAGAAGTACGAAGATTCTAAAAGACCAAGATGCCAGCAGAGGTGACTATACTCAGCAAAACTTTCAATCACCATACAGAAAATAAAACATTTTGAGATAAAATGAAATTTAAACAATATCTACAAACCCAGTCTTACAGAATGTGCTAGAAGGAAAAATCCAAACCAAGTTAACTACACATACAAAAAAAAAAAAAAAACCAAAACACCAGAAATAAACACACATACACCACCACCACCACCAAAGCCAACAACAAATAATAGGAATTAATATCATTAGCCACCAATCTCTTTCACTATTAATGGACTCAATTCTCCAATAAAAGGACACAGATCAACACAATGGATATGAAAACAGGACTTATCCATCTGCTGCACTCAAGGAACACACCTCAATATCAAGATATTCCTATCAAATGGACCTGAAAAGCAAGCTGATATAGCCATGTTAATATCTAAAAAAATAGACTTCAAGCCAAAATTTATTAAAAAGATGACAAAGGACCATATGTAGTCAAAGGAGAAAAATCCATCCACATGATGTATCAATTCTTAACATCTATGTCCGAAACACAAAGGCATCCACTTTTTAAAAAGAAACATTACCAAAGCTTATGTTACATACAGATGTTTACACACTGATAGTTGGATGACCAGACAAAAAACTAAATAGAGGAATGCTGGTGCTAATTGACATTAAAAAGGAACCTAACTGAATTTTTCAGAATATCTATAGATCATTTCACCAAAATGCAAAAGAATATACCTTCTTCTCAGTAACACGTGGAGCTGTCTCCAAAATTGTCCACAAACTTGAACACAATACAAGTCTCAATAGAATAAGAAAATAGGTTCCCTGCATCCTACCAGATCACCACGAACTAAATCTGGTTATCAACAACAGAAAGCCTACAAATTCTCTAGGAAACTGACTGTCTACTGAATTAAAAATGAGCCAAGACAGACATAAGAAAGAAATTAGTTTCTAGAGTTCAATGAAATAAACACACAGCATATTCAAACTCGTGGAATACAATGAAAATTGTGATAAAGCAAAGGAAGTTCACAGCACTTAGTGTCGATGTAAAATGATTGAAGAGATTTCTTGCTAGCAACTTAACCACATACCTCAAAGCTCCAGAACAAAAAGAAATACACACATCCAAGATGGCAAGAATAATCAAATTGACAGCTGAAATCAATAAAATAGAAGAGAATGATATAAAAAAAAATCAATGAAGCAAATAGTTGGTTCTTTGAGAAAATCAACAAGATAGACAAACCCTTATCTAAGCTAACTGAAAGATGGAAAAAGAATATCAAAATAAAAAAAATAAATAAAAACAAACAGGGAGACAACAACAGACACCAACAAAATCAGGAGAATCATAAGGACATACTTTAAAAACCTGTATGCCACTAAATTGGAAAATCTAAAAGAAATAGGTACCTGTTTTGATAGGTACCACTTACCAAAGCTTAAGCTAGACAGATAAGCAATGTAAATAGACCTGTGAGCCCTGGTAAAGTAGAAGCATTCATTAAAAGTCTTCAAACAACAGTCACAGAAAAGACCTAAGGCCACATACTTTGATTGAAGAATTCTATCAGGATTTAAAAGGAAAGCTAGCACCAATAATCCTTAAATTATTCAACAAAATAGAAACAGAAGAAACACTTCTCAATTCACTTTATGAGGAAACAGTTACCCTGATACTCAGACCTGATAAAGAATCAATAAACAAATAGAATTACCATGCAATTTCCCTTATGAACAAAGATTCAAAACTAGTAAAATAGTTGTAAACAAAATACAAGAATACATCAAAAGGATTATTTACTATAATCAAATAGGCTTTATTGCAGAGATGCAGGGGTGGTTCAACACATGGCAATCAGTAAATATAATCCACCATATAAATAAACTGATAGAAAAATCCCACATATTATCTCATTATATGCCAAAAAAAACCTTTGACAAATCCAAAATCTCATCATGATAGTACTGAAGAGATTAGGGATACATGGGACACACCTAAGTATAATAGACAACTAACAGCAAGCCTATACACAAAATCAAATTTATGGAGAGAAATTCAAAGCAACTCCACTAAAATCAGAAACATGAAAAGGCTGCCTGCTCTCTCCATGTCTATTCAGTATAGCACTTAAAATTTCACCTACAGCAATAAGACAAGTGAAGGGGATGAAGAGGATACAAATTATATCCAAAGTATTATATTTGAAGATGATATGATAGTATACATTAATGACCTTAAAAATTCCACTAGAGAATTCCTATACCTGAAAAACACTTTCTGAAAAGTTACTGGATACAAAGATTAAATTAAAAAATTAAAATAAAAAAATTAAAATAAAATCAGTAGCTTTTCTATATAAAAATGGCAAATTGACTGACATAGAAATCAGGAAAACAACATCTTTACAGTAGCCTCAAATAATATGAAATGTCAAGGATTTGAAGAAAGAAATTGAAGATCTCACTTGGTCATGAATTGGTAGAATTAGCATAGGAAAAATGACCATTCTGCCAAAATCAATCTACAGATTCAATGCAACAATAAAGATTCCTTCATAATTTTTTGTGGGCCTTGACAGGACAATACTCAACTTCATATGGAAAAAAAAATTTAGAATAGTTAATACAATTCTGAATAGTAATAGATCTTCAAGCTATCAGCATACTTGATTTCAAGATCTAATAATAAAAGCCACATGGTTAGCACCAAAATAAACATATTGATTGGTACAATCCAATTGAAGAGCCAGACATAAATTCATGCACCTATGGACATCTAATTTTGATTAAAAAAAAAAAAAAAAAGCCCTGGTGTATTTTTAAGAAATACACACCGGGAAAACGAAAGTATCCTCAAGGTGTTGGTTTTAACTGGATATCAGCTATGAATGAAAATAGATCCATATCTATCACCTTGAGCAAAACTCAAGTCTAAGTAGATCAAAGACTTCTACATAAAACCGACTGAAACTGATAGAAAAGAAAATGAGGAATAACTTTGAATGCATTGACACAGGAGACAACTTCCTGAACAGAATCCTGATAGTAAAGGAACCAAGATAAACAATTAACAAATGAAACTGAAAAGCTTCTGAAAGACAAAGAACACCATCAAAAGGACAAGAGCGAATGGGAAAAGATTTTCTTCAACTTCACATCTAATAGATGACTAATATTCAAAATATATAAAGAAACTAAACATCAACAAAGAGTATAATCCAATTCTTAAAAATGAGGGAAAGATCTAAACAGAAAATTCTCAATAGAGGAACCTCATATAGCTGAGAAACAGTTTTTTTTATTAAAGGTTCAACATCCTTAGCTTTCAGAGAAATACAAATCTGAAACTACTCTGAGATTCCATCTTACACCTGTCCTAATGAGTAATGTGGAACAAATGGAACAATCATCTATTGCTGGTGAGAGTGCAAACTTCTACAGTCACCATGGAAATCAATATGGTGGTTCTTCAGAAAATTGTGAATTGATCTATCTCAAGATTCAGTACGGCATCCTTAAACACACACCTAAAAGATGTTCTATCCTATCACAAAGAGACATGCTCATCCTTGTCTAGAGCAGCTTTTTGCATAATAGCCACAAACTAGAAATAACCTAGATGTCTCTCAACCAAAGAGCGAATAATGAAAATGTGGTACATAGACACAGTGGAATATTTTTCAGTTGAAAACAATGACATTTGAAGTCAAATGAATGGAATAAGAAAAACAATCATCCTGAGTGAGGTAGCCCAGTCCCATAAAAACAACCACAGCATATGCTCCCTTATAACTGGATATTAGCTATAAATTAAAGGATAAACATGCTACAGTCAACAGACCCAGGGATGGTTTATTAACAATGGAGACTCTACCATGGGCACATGGATCTCCCTGGAAAGAAGAAACAAATAGATTTTGTGGGTGAACTGGGGACAGATGGAGATGGAAATTGAAGGGATTGGAGAGAAGGAATGGAAGACTATATACGGAGAGACGACTGGAGCTAGAGAATATCTTGGGGGTAATGGGGAAGCCTAGTGTAGTGAAAACTCCCATGATTCTATGACGGTGACCCAAGCAAGGACTCCTAGTAATGAAGGCATACTTACAGTCATATTCTGTAACCAGGCAAGGTTTCTAGTGATAGAACTGGAACATCAACCCAGCCACAAAAAGTTTGAACAACCTGCCCTGACTGCTATGGTGCTGAAGCAATGGTGGCACAGAACTTGTCAGAGCAGCCAACCAATGGCTGGTCTAATTTGAGGCCTATGTCAGGAGACATGAACACTGACTGGATAACCAGAAATTGGAGGCTGGATAGTTCAGAGACCTAGGACAAACACAACTGTCAAACAAAAACAACAAAAATCAATAAATCATGAAGATGTTCTGCTATACAGATAGATCAGTGCCTAGCCCAGTCATCATCAGAAAGGCTGCCTCCAGCAGCTGATAGGAACAGATACAGAAACCCACAGCCAAACATTAAGCAAAAAGAGAGCCTAGATTGGAGGTCTCCATTAGGTCCCTAGGCACCCCCACCTCAAAGCTCAGGCAACCTCACAAAAGAAAGGAGAAGAAGAATTGTGGGAACCAGAGCAGTTGAGGACACTGAGAGAGAATGACAAATGGGATCAAGTAGGCAGGATAGGGCTCACAGAGACTGAAGAGGCAATTGCGGAACCTGTATGAGTCTGCGATAGGGCCTCTGTATATATATTGTAGTTGTTGGTTTGGGGTCCTCCTGACAGTGGGAGAAGAGGTGTCTCTGACTCTTTAGCCTGTTCTTGGGAATCCTTTCCTTCTAAAAGGTCGCCTCACGAAGCCTTAATGTGAAGGTTTGTGCCTGGTCTTATTGTGTCTTGTGTGGTGTTCGGTTTATGTCTCTGGGGGTGTAACCTGCAAGACATGGGAGGTTCAGTGAACTAAGAGGAGTAGAGGGAAGGGAAGCTGCAGTCAGGAAGAGGGAAGATTAAATAAAAATCAACAAAAGAGAAAAGAAAAAAGAAGAAAGAAATGTTCTCAAAGGACACAAAGAGATCATTCTATGTTCCTCTTGCTTTCAAAAGATAAAAGAATACCATGAAGACTAGCTTTCCTTCTTGTTTTAGGATAATCAAATATTTGTGCCTCTGGAATTAAAAACTTTTAATTGTTTGTTTACTAAAACTATTTGACTCACTGGGTACTTGACTCAGTGGGAAAACTGTCACTGTCTGAGATCAACAAAAGAGAAGAGCTGTTGCTAATAGCACCTGAGTCATAAAGCCCCTCCAGCTGGTATCTGCAAGCAAGACTTGAGCAGGGAGATCCACGCACCTCCTAGGAAACGTAAACTCAATGCCTCATTTCCACAGAATCAGGCAAATAAAACCCATCTTTTCAATGTTTGAGGTTCTGTGTGTATAAATATATAGCTAGAAATAGCTACTCATGATTTCTGTAATTACAAGTCTGGAGTACAATAAGCAATTTTAATAAATGGGAATATTCCCTAATGCTGAAATGAATTAAATGTTGAATCTACTTCATTTTTTGAAAATAGAACTCTTGGCTGTCTATAAGCTAGAAAGAGGAAAAAAAATCACAAGGAAGTATGTCCATGCATGAAGATTTCAGTTAGTCTGGAAGATACATGCCTATGTGTGCTGGTTTTTTGTTGTTGTTGTTTTTCAAATAGCTATACGGAATGATTATAAGAACTTAGAAGTTTAAAGAAGGAAAGGGTATCTAAAAATCTCTCTTTGCTCTCTAGATGAAGATGATTATATTAAGTACCAAAGGAAACTAATAGATAAAGTTCAAGGACTGAAAACATGAGAGGATTTAAAGATGCCGAGACACAGTCAGCTAAGATAGGCATGTTTGGGGAGAGATTTCCTTAGTGTGCGTGGGTGTGGTTGTGGAGATACACATCCTCTGAGAAGACAATGCTCTGCCAGCACAGGGTTTACCAGTTTTAGTCTGCCACAGTCCACAGCACCTTCCCACTTGCTCTCATGTGCTTTTTGTTCATGCAAAAATATGCAAGAGCTTAATCTACAGCACTCATATTTCACACCAGCCCCAAACAGAGTGGCTCTGGAAATGATTCAGCCAATCTGTAATTCAGGATTAACTTCCTGGCTGCTTCTTATCTGTCCATACACCAGTGATTACAACAAATTGTGTGTGGGTTTAAAAGTAGGGAAAAGCATGTCTTACCATCCATATAAAAAATTAATTTGTGATGGAGGACTAAGTACAAGTTATCAATGGCCAAGTTTACAGGTTGATGATCCGTAAATATCTCACTGAGCCACTTCAGTTTCCAATTAATTACAGAAATAAAAAGGCAATGCACATGTACTGGAATTACACTCTGGTGAGACTATCAACTCTTAGCAGAAGAGCCATTACTTAGGAATAAAAACACTTGGTGACAAGAACTGAAGTAGCTATGAAATTTTTCAATCTTGTAACACTTCTGCTAGATTTACGTATACTGCTAAATTTTAAAATTCATTTGTTTGGCCAGCTAAGTTTACCTGAATTCAGGTAATGATAAGTCATGTATAATATCACCTTTATCTGAAGCTCTACCCTTGAAAGCAACGTCTTTTCATAAAAAGAAAGTGAATGGGTTAGAGAAGAAATTAGCCTCAGTCTAGTCAAGGCCAGCTTGATAAAGCCATGGCTAACACTACCCTCAACCTCAGAAAGTAAGTTCTCCTCTAAGATGCCCACTCCTGCCACTCTTTTTATGGCAGGACTGACAGCTCTTGCCAAGGCAGAAAACAAACACATCCTGATAGGAAAGGAAGAAGTGAAACTGCCTGTGTTTGGTGATAACATGATTTTTATAGAGAAATGTCTAAAGTATCTACAAAACAAAACAAAACAAAACTTGTAATCAAATTAGGTAAAGTTAAAACATGTAAATGTAGAGTCTCCAAATAAGTAACAGTTCTATTAGATACTAGCTGCTATTCAACAAGAAAATGGGGGGGGGCATTTATACTAGGAAAAATAATAGCAAAAAAGGTCTATATAAATTTAATGAAGGGTCTGGTGAGATGATTTAGTGGGTAAGACCACTTGCTATGCAGGCATGAGGACCGTAGTTATAATTCCCAGGAACCACATAAAAAGCCAGGTATAGCCCAGAATATGCCTGAAAGCTGGGTACTGAGTGCTCAGGGTGTGGGTTTAATAACAGAACCTGTCTCTGGGGAATAAAAGGTGTGTTACCACATGACTCCTGATGTTCTTCCTCTAAACTTTATATATGAACACATATGTGCATGCACCTATTAATATCCCTCACACACACACACACACACACACACACACACACACACACACACATACACACACACACAAAATCAAGGAAGTAAAGGACCTGTATACTAAAAACTATTAAAAAAAATGATGAAATAAATAAAAAAGAGATAAAGTAAAGAATAGTCCATAACCATAGATTATAGAATCGATGTAATCTTTACCAGATCCCAAAGTCATTTTTCAAATAAATGATTTTAAAAGTTCTTAAATTAAAATGAATATACAAATGACCTTGAATATCCAAAACAATGCTAAACAGAAGATCAAGGCTGGGAACATCACACTCAATTTTAAAATATATTATAACCTAATTATGATGAAAACAACATAGTACAATACAAAACCTTTTTTTTTTTCGAGACAGAGTTTCTCTGTGTAGCCCTGGATGTCCTGGAACTCACTCTGTAGACCAGGCTGGCCTGGAACTTAGAAAGAACTCAGAAATTCGCCTGCCTTTGCCTACCAAGTGCAGGGATTAAAGGCATGTGCCACCACCACCCCGCAATACAAAAACTTTTAAAGACACACTGACCATAGGAACAAGATAGAAAAATCTAAGAATAGACAAACATGTTTGATCAACTGATTTATTTTCAGAGCCAAAGGCCAAACTCAGGGCTTTACACTTGCTACACAAACATTCTACCACTGAGCTAAATGTTTCAGACAGACAGAAGGACAGAGCGGATAGTCATAGAAGGATGACTATAGGCATTAACAAGATACTATATATCTCAAAATTAAAAAAAGCAAACTTCAGATGTCTCTCCATAAACATGACTTATAAGCTGTATGACGAATATGCTAATTAGATTGATTTAACCATGCCACAATATATATACAGAACCAATATACCCATTTTACCTAATACATTTATGCAATAATAATTTGTAAATAAAAAAATAATGTTTTAAACACAATAAGATAAAATAATAAACTGTAGTTTAAAAAACCATTTTGTATCTCAGTCTTTTTTGCTTAAGAAAAGTTTCCTTAAAATACTACAGTTATTTCTCAAGCTCATTAGAGATTAATCACAAATGGAAAAGGCATTAATTTTACCTTTCCATTAACCCATTGTGGCCCTTGAAGACAAGCATCATAACCAATCACCCCTCCACCCCTCCTGACAGTTCCAGCCAAACTGTCTTTCTAAATGACTTTGGGCTCTTGTGGAGAACTGTGGGGCCAAAGCAGCACCACAACAGGAAACTGGTTTCTTCCAGCCCACCTCTCAACATGCACAACAAAGAAAGCAACAGCCTTGTGCCTGGTTGATCTTTTTTTCCTTTTCACTCAGAACAGGGGATACTGAACAGCAAGCTTCCAGAGTCCATTTTAGAACTAGTGAGAAGGATTACAATGAAATGGAACCCAACAGGTCAATTCCCAGCTACAATATCAAAAACTCAACCTTTTGTGTCACCACTAAAAACTGGCAGCCACCTCCATTACCTTTCCATTAACCCATTGTGGAGATGGCTGTCCACAGACTCTGGAGCAGATTTCAAATAGAGTGATAGACCTCAGATATCTTGAATGGAAACCCCACAGTTGATAAAAGTCAATCATGACCACTCCAACCCAAGCATACATAACACAAAAGAACTGGGTGGCAAGGGCGAGGGTGGGTGGTAGAGCTATTTTACTTTAAGAATGTTTTTTTTTTTTCATGTTAAAAGTGACTTCAGAACCAGGATGCAGAAAATTAATCCTCTTCCAAAAGGTTTAAGAGCTCTAACATAATGTCACCTCAGCAATCACTGTGAATGTTCTACTTTCTAGACTCTAGACAGTGCACATTTTAAACAGGTACATTAAACTGACCCAGAAAGATGTCTCCTGCCATGTAAGTACATCAGGTTCAGAATATGGCTGAGACTTTGGTGAAAGGGTAATAGGATCTGAGTAGGGAAGGAATCATTTGTTGCATTTTAATTCAAATAAAAATGTCACAGTTAATGCTTTAATCCCAACCCAACAGAAAATTTAAAAAAAAAAAAAAAATCAAGATAAAGGCCCATGCACGGATACTTAAGCAAACACCATGGAGTCTGTTTAGGAATTTTGTTGTTGTATTAAAATATTCATTTCTTCCTGTACATAAGCTATTCACTGGATTCATCTGGAAACCATGCCACAAGTAATGTCTGGTTAAGAAACAGCATGCAGCTAAAAGAATGTTCAAGGACAGTTAAAGCATCTATTTTTATCCAATAAAGAATAGATTTTCCTCCTGGCAACTCAGCAGCAGGAGATGAACTGTTCACATTTCCTCTGTAACCCTCACACCCAAGCTCCGTCTGGCTGATAATTGTATAAGATAAAATGAATAAGGGGAGAAAGGAGATGAAATATATGATCTTTATTCCTGGCAAATGTTAGGTCTCCTGCATACCCGCCCCTTAGCCCAAGCTCAATTTTCCTAATACTGCTGAAGATCCCCTAGGCATTCATAACGGTCTACTGAGTTGCCAAGCCAAAGCAGCTCCCAGCATGTACTGACCCACCATTCATGCCGCTGTAGACATTCCGGTGATGGGATGATGAATCCTCTTGAGCAGGCCGCCGGAGGGTGCCCTCCCTGCTGCCCCCAGCGCTGCCTCCACTGCCACTTGCATGTTTGTGATCAGGGCTGGCCCCGTAATGTTGTTTGAGATGCTCTGGGCTTGTTCCCCTGGCTCTGGGGAGGTGCTCCAGGCTCCCACCAAGGGCATGTTTCTGAAGATGCTCAGGGCTCCCTCCACTGTGCCTGGCGTGTTCCGGGCTGCCTCCTGGCCTATGCTTCTGGAAATGTTCAGGGCTCCCACTCAACACGTGCTTGGGCAGCACTTCTGGGCTGTTCCCTGGATGTGGGTGCCTCTGCTGTTCGGGGCTGCCCTTGCACAAAGGCTTGTGGTGCTCAGGGCTGGGACCTTTCAGTGCTTTGGGGTGATCTGGGGTCCCAGAAGCAGCCCTGGGTTTGTGTAGATGCTCAGGGCTAGTGCTCCTGTGTTTGGTGTGCTCTGGGCTGCCCTCGCTCCGGGGCTTCTGTAAATGTTCAGGGCTTCCCCCACTGGCTTGGTGTTTGTGGTGGTCAGGACTGTCAGTGCTGCCAGTGCTGGAGGTGCTGCTGCCATCACCCACATCACGCACGTAGGGGGTAGCAGAGGCAACCAGCTGGCACAGGCTGGCCTGGCTATCGATGGAGCAGCGGCTGCCAGCACACCCTACGCCCTTCTCCTCGTCCAGCAGCATGCAGAGTTCCTTAAGTTCCATGTTCTCCTTCACCACCTCCTCCTGCTTCACCTCCAGCTCCTTCAGCTTCTGCAAGTATAAGGCCACTTCCTTGTGCATCACTCCAGCTGTGTAGCGACCCAATCTTTGCCACTCCCGGGACACCCTTTTGCCTTTCTGCCGGTCATCATCCAGGAAACAGCATAGGTCCCTCAGTTCCTGGTTGTCTTCCTGGAGTTTCTGGTTAATATCCTGAAAAGAGAGATTGAAGTTCAAGGGGGGCAGATAGAAGAGTTGGCATCTCATCTAGACCCTCCATATGGAAAGTCCCAGAACTGAATAAGCCTTAGATTAGTTCTCACATATGGTTTCTGAACCCTTTAGCAAATCTCTTTCTCCAAAAATATTCATATTAGGATTCATATTAGTAGCAAAGAAAATTATTTTATGGAGGGGGGGTCACCACAATATGAGGAATGGTATTAAAGAGCCGCAGCATTAAGAAGGCTAAGAGCTACTGCATGCCAGATAAGAGACCACAGAAAGATGAAAATTAAAGCTAACCATAACATTAAACTATAATATTGGTTATGTTCCATACGGTATACTCTACCAGTTATTTCATTCAGTTTTTCATCCCAATGCTTAGGAAATAGTATTTAAGAGTTTTTCACAGAAGAGTGTGGGCTTCAAGGAGCTTCACTCAGCCGGCAATTAGGGAGTAGCCAGTTGATAAACAGGAAACTGATCTGGAGACACCACAAAGCATGAGCCACCCCATTTCCTCAACCCCTAGGAAAAAGCACAGATACCCCATTAAGGGTATTTTTTCCACCCTCACTGGCCATAGCCACTGGAAATTTCTGAGCCAAACAATCTTCGGAACTTGACCTTCATGTGTTAAGAACTTGGACCTTCATGTGTTATGAACTTGGACCTTCATGTGTTATGAACTTGATCTTCATGTGTTATGAACTTGGACCTTCATGTGCTATGAACTTGGACCTTCATGTGTTACTGTTTTCTTCCTGTCATGAAGCTTTATTAACTTCCCATTCCCCTTAGGATACAGTGAAAAAAAAAATCCCTCAAGTGCCACACAGATTCAAATGTTCTGTCTCTGTCTACTTCTGTAGCATGAATAGTGACTCGTTTGTTCAATCACAAAGAGTTGGTAACCATTTACTATGTGCTAGGTACTAGTGAAAATGTTAGGAATGTTCACGAACATTCAAAAACCCTAGAGCCTAACATGCTACAACTTTCACTCTGGTAAAGGAGTATCAGAAAGCAAATTCAGACAGTAGTAACATGTATGAAAAATGCTAGGGGAAAACCTTACTCTTCCCTACCTTCAGCCACTGCCTTGTTCTCTCTTCTGTCTTCTCTCACTAACCTCAGTCAGCTGTCCTTGGCAGACTGGCCTTCAAAAACACTCTCTACATATTGAGCCTGCCCTGAAACACTTCAAGTACCTCCTATTGCCAGGGAAAATTAATAAATCCTGTTTCTACCTGACTATGTATTCCAAGTAGAAAATATCCTACTGGTATGAAGTTACACAATATGAGAGATTTCTCTGAGAAGTGTTACCCTAGAACCATAATACTATCAGGATGAAATGGCTCTCCTATCCAACACAAGCCTATGGCATACTTGAGCATTCACTAGACATCACCTTGATCTCATTTCTCATATAGAGCCCTGACAATATAAGAAGCAGATGTCTCTGTATATGTAATACACTGATCATGCTATGATGCATACAATGGACACTATATATATATATATATATATATATATATATATATATATATATATGCATCTCAGTTCTTTAAAGCTCTAAGCCCATTGCCCAAACAAGCTACAGCTGTAGCTGCTGAGGAAAAAAATCCCATGTTCTTTTTAGATAGCCCTTTGTTATGTTGGAGTGGACAGTCAGTAGAAGGGTTAGCCCTTAATATTGATACTTTCAAGGAAATTTGAAGCTTTGGATATTCAAAGAAAATTATTCCAAACAAGATTAATCTTGATAAGATTCAAAAATTATTCAACATTTAGCTCTATCTAGACATTTGAGATGAACTTCAAATTGTATTGCTCTTCATTTGAATTAATTTCCACCTGAAAACACTTGAATTTGTCTATGCTATGACTGTTCATGGCTGATCTAGAACTGTAAGGCACAGAAGTGTTATCATCAGTTTTCCTTAAGAAGTGGAATGGACACTTTTCCAAGATCCCAAAGCAAGTGGTCTAGCTAACATGGGCCCATTCACATCTCCCATAGCTCTTTCTTCCTATTATTAATGTTTTGGGGAATATTATTTGTCTTCAATGTTGGTCTAATTTCTCAAGCAACCAGATAGAACTAGTAATCTTGTGAACTATCTTCTTTAAACCTGACACATCAAGATGTAGGCTTTCTTAAAAACTGCAACAACAACAAAACAAAAACACTAGCTGTCCTTTTAACATCTCCATAAGACACAAGATATTACCCTAAGTGCCTAAAGTACATTTTAAATGTTAAACCTACTCAAGATTTCAACCAAGAGCTGTATCTCCAGTACAAGAAGAATTGCTTTCGTGTTAGTCTTTTCTTTTCTGCAGACATTGGGGGTTAAGAAATGCAGTGGTTCAAATGATAATGCCCCCACACACCACCACCCCTAATGGGCTCAGCTATCTGAACATGTCTCCAAAGTCTCTGGTTGCTGTTGCTATCCTATCTGGCAGACATTTAGGAGGTGTGGCCTTGCTGGAAGAAATGTGTCACTGGAGATGGGCTCTGAGAGTCAAAAGACCTCTCTCACCACTTGTTCACCTATATGCAATAGTCCTGTCTCCCTGTTGAAACATATATAATAAGCACACTGAGCTTGCTTCAGAGTAAGCACATACCACCTGATCCCAGCTTTTCTGTGTGTCTGTGTGCTGCCATTTCCTTATGTCCTTGCACTAGTCAGGGTTCAGGAATCCAAGCCATGCACGAACATCATAGTGACCACTTCCATCAATTCTGAACTTGATAAAGAGTTAGCCCACTAAGGCCTGTAATATTGGCTCATGAATCCAGACCTCCAAGCTGTCTACTTGAAGAAAAATTGCTCTTAACTGTCTCGATAGTTATTTTTCCAAATGAGGCTACTGTAGAAATGACCAGATAATATTCCATTCATGCTGTTCCTCCCTGCCCTGTCCTGGACTTGCACATATCATATACAGCCTAAAAGAACTTCCAAGGATTTCCTGAGTTATTAACATTAGTTTTTCATCTGAGTGAAATCTTTAGAAATTAATTAAAAACTCTCGCAAGCCACATTGCATTTCAAACTGTGGAAGAACACTAACCTGGACCTACACAAGCAAGTCCTACTGCCCAGCCTGGCCAAGAAACCCAGCTCCTGGAGGCACATGGGTCTACTTCATGCTTTCTCCTGATGACAGCAACTACAAGTTTCCAGCATCAAACCTCTCTACATTGTTGTGGCTTCTTACAGCACCTTAAGAAACAGACTTTACCTTTCACATTTTATTAATTAATAAAACAAAGCCACCCTAATAAATGAGAATTCTTCAAACTTACTTCCAAGACCATATTCCTTATATTCTACCTTTCCTCTCATTTCCCCCAAGAAGTCTGCTACTTAATAAATACTCATTAGTAATAAATTAAAACGAGAAATATTTTGATTGTGGGAATAGTCATTTCTGCACCCACTCTAGGCAGTGTGTGACATCAAGTTTGGGCCTGAGAGAGCCATCTCCACTGGGGCTCACACATAGATGAGTCTGGAGCATCTGTCCATCTGACCATGTGACCATTCACATTCCTCAGAATCCCAGAGCTGGAGCGCTGGAGCAATTAAGGAATGGTGCCTATTCACTGAGAATGCAAGGGGAAAAGGAGAGACGCTGGAACATTTTGTGCCTGGAGGGAATTTGGTCCCTGGGGTTCCAATGTTGATTTCGTTTGTGTCTGCATTCCTATAAACAAAAGCAGAACAATGAGAGGAAGGAATACCAGAAGGCTTCAGGCTAGCTGTGAGCAAAGGAAGTTTGCAGTGCACAGCATCAAGTCAGGGCGTTCCCCTGCTGCAGCCTGACTGGCACATTGGAGCTCTTCAAAGAGAAAAGAAAGTTCCTGGGTTTAGGAGTAGACAATGCATCACTAAGAACACTTACCCCAGCGCCTTCTACACTTGCCCCCACCTCATGCTTAATAAAATTAATGTGAAATCCAGAGTGAAGAAAGAACAGGTAAGTAAAGCAGTTCTAGGTGATGACAACGCTAGTAAGGGAAGAAAATCACGAGAGCTAGTAGAAGACTTGAAGGCAGAAATCATGCTTACCTGCACCCAGCTCCGAGTCACACTCACACTGGCTCCTCGGGTGGTACCCGAGGCTTCTCTCCTGTTCTCAGCAGTGGTGTCCTTTCTTTGCCCTCTGCTCACCAGAAAGCTAGTGGCGGTGNTCCTTGCTCCACTGCAGCAGCTCTTCGTCGGTCACTTTAGATAGATCATCCACGCCCGTGGGTGTCGACGCACCGGCCGGAGCTGAGGGACAACTTTCCGCCGCTGGCGCTGAGCCTCCAGCCGCCTTAGACATGGTATCCGCGCAGCGGCAGGTGCGAGTGGGTGGTAAAGGCGAAACGACTGGCCAAGGTGCAGGCGAGGCTGGGCGGCCTCCTCCCACAGCCCTGTACGCTTCCAGAGTCAGAGGTACCTCCGGGGGACCGCTGTGTGGGCACGGCAGGAATCGCGCTGCGTGGCCATCCTACCTCGCCATCCAAGCGCGAGTACCTGCCGAATCCCGGGACCCCAAAGCCAGTTCCAGGGGGCTGCATAGATCCATCCCAACTCCACGCAATTCCATGGTGAAGGGCGCCGGGGAGCAGGAGCGGGCGGGGACACCGAGAGAGCTCTGCCTCAATCCACTGCCCTCTCCTTCGCTCAGATCCAGACAGCCATCCTTCCTTCCCCCACGGTCTGACACACACACACACACACACACACACACACACACACACACACACTCGCACACGCCCTTCCCTCCTCCTCGCCAAACCCCGAGGCTCCGCTGCTACCCTAGGGCGAGCTGCTGTCCTTCCCAGAGAGCTCCGCGCAGCTGGCTAGCTGTAGTCCTAAGGCTGATCCTAAACTGTTCTGAGAAGCCTTGGGCTTTCAGAGCCCAGAGAAGGATGGGCGGGGCTTGGGGAGCGGCAGCAAGGAGGAAGCTGGCTCCCAGGACACCCGCATTCCGCAACACCTTCTGCAAAGGCCAAACACGAACCGCACTCAGCTGCCCAACTGGACCCTGAGCTCCTGGTGCTGTGCTGCTAGGGACGACTGGGAGCGCGGTTCCCAGAGCACAGGGATGAGGGTGGGGCTGGAATCAAGAGCAGGTGCCGCCAGGGCCGTGAGAGGCTCGCGCGCGCCACCAAGTGACCAAAGGCTGTCCCCTCCCCTCCATCTCTGCAAGTCAGACTAGTTCAGGAGAGGCAGCCTGCTGACCAAAATGAGAGACATTCAGTTGTTGGAAGAATTGGATGCAGAAATTTCGAGAGCAAGATGTATGAATAACTAGCTAGATGCACTTCGGAGAACTGGAGAAGAGGGAAGAAAGCCTGTACTGGAGGTCACAAAATCCTCAAGCTCAGGAAAATAGGACAATGAGCTGTTAAACTCGGCCCTTTGAGGATATCCACCCCATTCCCAGGCCTTTGTTTTCTCTAAAAACTCACCACCTTATGAAGAAGCTTTAGGAGGAAGTACTTGACCTTTAAAACGTTCATTTGGGAAATATCAAGGCCTTTAGAAAATAAAATAACTTCTGCTTCTCCAGGAGCCTGGATTTTCAGGTCTGCATACCCAGTGCCCTTGGCAATGTAAACTGAAATACCAACCAATACCAACTGAGCTTTTCACTCCTCTGTGCTGCAAATTGGGCTGGCCTTTGATGGTCCTATCTGGAAGGAGGGTTCTATGATTTGGCTAGTCTCTGGTTAAATACAATGCAATCCTCTTTCAGCTGAAAAGACACTTGTTTTCCTAAAGGATGGGTGCAGAAGGCCCTGACAGTATCATTTCTAGGAAGCTGACAGGACCAGAAAATTATAGAATCACACTATCCCAGCCTAAGCTTCTGTCACAGTGAGGATATCAAACACAGTCCCTCCTATGAGGCAGTGCCTATCCTCTTGAAAGCTGCCACCTTGTAAAATATGATGAGTTAGGGACTGAAACCTTTGCCTTCTGGAGATCAAAAGAAAGTAGTACAGCTAGCCCCTGATCAAGAAAAGCCCCCCCCCCCTTCCACACACACACACCACACATACATAACTGTACTCATAGAGACTTCCTTCTGTGTCTGGGCCTGTGCCCTCTCTTCTCACAGCATGCACGTACTCTCACCTTCTCTCTGAGAAGGTGAGAGTTGGATAACTCTCCCCCACCCCACCCACACACACACTAACCTTTGGTCATATTTGCAAACCAATAATGTCTTTCTTGGTACATTGAGGTACTGTAATCCTAGGAGAAAGTGGCTCCTCTCTCAAGTTTCAGCAAAGGGAGAAGTCTGTTAAAGGTTTCTTTCAACACCCCGAGAAACCAAGACCCAGCTAGTCCTCCAATGCTTTCTTCTGCTCACTCAGTGCATAACCCTCCCAACCTTTCACTTCAGATAACTCAGTCCTTCCCCTGTTTTAATGGTCTTGACTGTGTCTGGTGCAATTTTTTTTGACAGTTCTTTGTCTCTCAGATGTACAGGTTTTCAAGAGAATGCTGCATAACAGTTTGGAGATGGAAGAGAATACATAAGATGGAAAACTGTGAGTGTCGTTCCATTCTCTTGCTTTTGATGAATCTTGAGTCACTGGTACTCAGGCCCCATGGAGATGGCATGCTTGTGGGTGCTTCATCGGGACTGTAAAACAAAGTCCAGCCAATGATCACAGTGCCCAGGGCAGCTTCTTGTTTGAGCCTTAGAACCACCATGAAATATATCCCTAGATGGCAGGATACTGCTTTGCTCAGTTTATTTCTCAAGATTTATCATTTTTTGTCATGCATCCATCCTTCGTAGTCCCCTTAGCAAGGTGCACCTTCAGCAGATTCCCCCATCTACTACTGGACCCAATCTTAGAATCCAAACCATGGGAAAGAACTATATAGTGACTGTAAGACACCCAATAATAGGTCAAGTAAGAAAATAAGTTTTCATCTCTGTGCACCCCTTAACTCTTCACTCAGAGTAAGCATTAAATGAAAATAGAAGGAAAGAAAGGGGGCTAATGATAACATAAATGTCAGGGACCTTTCCTTATCTGCATTCTTTTAGCCTCTTTGTTTGGATTGTCTTTCAACCCACAACATATACAAACACCCTTAATTATGAAAATATTAATTACTGTTTAGTAATGTACTGTTAGGGAAGTTAGAGAAGTTGAACACAGTTGGAACTTTTTCAAATTGTTTAAAATTAGGATAAAATGTGCCTCTAATGACTTAGCCTCAAATTTCTGCAAAATGTATTCAGTTGACAGTTTTGTTGTTATTGTTGTTGTTGTTGTTGCTGGTGTTGCTGTTGTGATTTGTTTCATTTAGTTACTTTGTGATGATGCCAGACAAAAGCCATTGGCATCATAAGGCAGGGCTGACCTCACTTTATCTGTTTTGAACCCAGTAACACAGGCAGCCATAGACACATTCTGCCATATTTCCACAAGAGCCAATTTCCCAGGAAATATGCCCAACTCAGCATACATGCATTACAGTTCACCTTTGATACCTAACTTCTGAGTCCAGAATTATGCCTCCCATGCCCATGGATTTTATTTGATAAAACAATGAGCCAAACTATATCCATCCTCCCATAAGTTTCTTCATGCTAGGTATGGTCACAATGATAGAAAAAGAAACAGGCCATCTCACCGTTAGTCTCAACCAATTCGGGAAGAGAGCCAGTTTTACAGAGGATAAGGAGGAGGAAGTGGGACCAGTGAGGCAGGGGCTGGAGCTCTGCAGTGACCTCCAATCTCTGTAGTAACCACTTGAAGCTGGAAGACACAGAAATAGATACTGCCTAGGGCTTTCAGAGGAACACAGTTAAATGGCTTTTAACTCTTTAAGATTCACTTCCGACTTCTGGCTATGTTTTAGGGCTTCTTTTGCGGTTTGTGGCCTCAACAAGAAACCAAAAAAATTACCACTTAAAACAAAGCATTTCTCTGCTTTAGTTACTCTGTAGCTAGTGGATACCTACCATCCTATCCAGTCCTCTTCCTTTTTAGAGGGTAAGTATCGCATTCTTCTACCATATCTGTCAAGTAAAGCATTTGTTGTAGATGCTCAGTAGAGGTTGTTCAAATGCTGTCCCTGGGGTGCCTGTGCTCTGATGCTTAAAAGAGAAAAGCACAAAAGGAAGGCAGCTTCCTGAATCAATGTTTCTAAACCTAATGCTGTACCCATCAAAGATGCTCACACATAAACCTCTCAGCCTCAACAACACCTTGCTGCTGGGTAATCTCTTTATCTTGAAACCCAGCTGATTAGCCCCACAACACACGCCATCACTGATCAGCACGTGTCTGAAGATGGATAAATGGATCCCTTTGTCTTGAATCTACCATGTTGTTTCCTACTACTATTTTTTTGGTTTGGTTTTTTTGGTTTTTTTGGTTGTTTTGTTTTGTTTTTGTTTTCTGACAGGGTCTCACTGTGTAGGCAAAAATTGCTAGGTAGACCATGCTAGACATGAACTCACAACTCTCCACCTGCCTCTGCCCCTGAGTAGTGAGATTGAAGACAACTGCCTGGGGGATATGCTGAAGAGGCACAGGAAGGAGAAGGAGAAGAAGGGGAAGAGGTAGGAAGAATTGAAGAGACAGGAGGAAGAAAGTCAGGAAGGGGAGAGGCAAGATGGGGAAAGGCAGGAGGGGAGAAGCAGGAGGGGGGAAAGAGGAGGAAAGAGGCAGAAGGAGGGGAGGCAGCAGGATGGGGAGAGGCAGAATCAGAGAGGCAGGAGGAGGAAAGCAGCAGAATGGGGGAGAGGCATGAGAGACAGAGGCTGGAGAAGAGGAAGGAGCAAAGAGAGAGGTTAATGGAGAGGAGGTCAGAAGGGAAGAGATTAGAGGAAGAAAGGGAAGAGGAAAAGAGGAGGAAGGGGTAGAGGCCAAAGGAAAAAGGGGCTAGAAGAGGGGAGGCAGGAGCAAAAGAGGCAGGAGAGGGAGAGGCAGGAGGGGGAGAGCCAGGAGGGGGAGAGGCAGGAGGGGAGAGGCCAGTTCTTACTACCATTCTTTTCATTTTCATTTTAAATTGTGAGTACCTGGGCCAAAGTAACTAACTATGTCTTTTATCTGACCTGTAAGAGGACTCAGTAACTCTTTTAGGAAATGGATGGATTTTACGTATTTACTAACATTTACTGATCAGCATAGGAACCCCCTAGCAGTGACATCTTTCATAACACAGATTTCTGCCAGAAATTTGCATACCACTGATAAGAAATGAGCTCTGCAAATGTGTATTAAAAGGCTGTTTATTTTCTTTTCTCTTTAATATTTATTTTCATTTTAATATTTATTTATTTTTATTTTATATTGTAAGTGTTTGCCTGCATGTATGTATGTTCACCTCAGGTGTGCTTGCCACCTGTGGAGACCAGAAATGAGCCTCAGACACCTTGGAACTGGAGTTACAGATGGTTATGTGCCTCCAGGTGGCTGCTGGAAACCTGTTGCACTCTGCAAAAGCAACAAGTGTTCTTATATGCTGAGCCATCTCTTCACCCCCTATTTTAATTATGGATAGAGGAACATGTGCAATTAAGTGTGGATGCCAACAGAGTCTAAAAGAGAGTAGTAGATGGGCTAGAGTTACAAACAATTATGAGCTTTCTAACTTGCAGGCTGAAAATCAACCTCTGGTTCTTGATCCAAGCAGCAAGTGTTTGTAACCACCAAACTATCTCTATAGCCCCTGAGAAGACTGTTTCTAATACAACTATGTGGGCCCTGGCTCACCTCCTTCATCTTATTTATTGTTGTTGGTGGTGGTGGTGGTGTTGGTGTTGGTGTTAGTGGTGGTGGTGGTGGTGGTCCATGGACAGCAAGAGTAACAAGGTACCCTTTACAGACCCTTTTTCCAAGGGTTTGGGATGCCTGAAAAAGACCTATGAGCTCTATTTATCTGTCTACACCATTCATCTACCTACTAGAGGCATAAGCAACATTCTAGACTACTATTGCCTTGTAAATACTGGGAGTTATCATTATTAAACAGAAAGGTGAGGTTAAGGCCATTCCCATAGGTCAGCAATACTAGGCAGGCAAGCTCTCCACCTGCATCTCAGGATTACTGAAAAAAGCTTTTTAACAGGGTCCCTGGGTTATATGTAAGTACACCAGAGTCTAAGGGCGCTAACACAAACCAGAGTCAAATAGAAGTCAATGATGAACTGGAGGAAAATCCTTCTAGTGCCTTTCTTAGAGGGAATCCTTCATTTGCCGAAAAGAGTGAAAGTTCACATGATACCTAAGAATGTCCATTGAATCTCTTCCTGTTTCTAACATGCCACAGCCTTGCCAACCTAGAACTGAACATTTGATAAGCAGTAACATGTTAGGTGAAGATAATTCTGAGGTGTTTTTTGAGATCTGATTCAACTATTCTCTTTTAATTGTTCTTTACCTAGAATGTTCCCCAACCCTCCTGGGTGAATGTGAGGATCACCATTGATTAGAAAACAGGAATTATTATCAGGAATCTGATAATAATGCTTATAAATGCAATGTGCTGCACCTTCCAAGGTGCTTTTTTTAGTACAAAGTATAGATAACTATGTTGCTTTAATTTTCATTCAGTGTCCCTTATGTAAAAGGCCAAGAAATCATAAAGTCAATTTCAATAGTAGGAAGCACAACAAAACCAAAACATAGATTCTCTATTCAGTGACTTTCATCTTCTCCCTAGGGCACACAGAATTCTCAAGTACATCATAATATTTCTGCTATTTGTTCACTACTGACTGAGAATGAGCACCACAGCAGACACTAAAGAAATAACCTGTTGGACAGCACGAATGGGAAAATAAAGGGGGTGGGAGAGAACCCACATCCTTCCAGAGCTCCGGTGCTCTGGGAGGGGGTGGATTCAGGGGACTACTGCTCACTCTCCACATGGCCCCTGGTGGGCTTCTGGCTGTGGGAAGCCATGGAACCCCAGTCCTTGGGGGGTGGAGAGGGAGCAGTCCAAGGTCTCTGGGCCTCATGGAGGCCAGAGGTGACAAGTTCTAGCTCTTGGGCATTGCAGGACATCACTGGACACCACAGAAGAGCTGAGAACAAAGTGAGGGCCCAAGGAGCAGCTCAGTCAACTCCAGGGCTGAAGGGAGAAGACTGCAGGGGGAGAGGGGGTGCTGGGTGGTTCCCAGGCCGGTGAGAGCCCTTAGTCTGGTCCATGGCTGGAGCACAGGAGGTTAGATGCAGCTCTTTAGAGGAAAGCCTATTCCATTGTTCAAGCAGGGTGGGTCTTGATGGGCAGAGATGGTCTATGATTTTAGAGCTTTATTGTAGAAAGGCAGAGAGAAAGAGAGAAGGTAGGAAGAGAGAGGCAGGTCATGGCCATGTGGAGAGAAGGGGGAAGGGAGGGGGAGAAGGAGAAATAGAGATGAGAATAAGAGAGGTGAGAGCTTAAGAGAGAGAGGAGCTTAACAGCTCCTTTTATAGTGGTCTGGGCTATCTTATTGTTGTCAGGTAACTGGGGGTGGGCAGAGTATACGTGGCTATTGCCAGGTAACTGTAAGGGTAGAGTCTAGCCAGAATTTCAGGAGTTTGGGACATTGTCTGTGTCACGGGATTATGGGTTTGGGAGCTGCGTGTTAGGTGCCTGTGTCTAGGAACATGGCTCGCTGTTCTATCCATTGTAGAATGTTCTACTTGGTCTCTGGAGTAAGCTTCCCTCAGCTAGAACACAGGCTGCCTTTCATGGTCCCACAATAACCTCTCATTCAGCCTCTACTACAGAGGTCTCTATAATGCCATGTTGGCCTAAGTTTGAATACTAACTTTAGCAAATCACTGAACAAAATGGCCATGTTATATATGTGTTATATGTGTATATCTATAGATAATGCATGACTATGTGTTATCATGTCCATTTGAATATATATGGAGTCTTATCTCTATAGCTATAATTAGAATAGAGAAAGCTTCAGACAATAACAGTAGAAATCTACGCTAGTATATATAACAATAGGTTCATTTTCTCATGACAAACAACAAAAACAACAACAGAATCCATAGAACTCTATACCTCCCAGATTCCCAATGTTTGTTCATATAAAAAGTATGATTATAAATAAATCATCTCAGTTTTCCAAGAGGTGAGGTGAGAGGATTTTAGTAAAATCTGAAATCTTGTGGGACTACAGGTCAAGACAGCCAACTACCAGAAGCCCAGTCAGTGTATAGCATAACTAGGAATGCAAACTGACCTCCAGTTACAACTAGGCCATGGTGTCTCCTCTCTTGCTCTGGTTTCTGAACCATTAAAATGATGATGGCAATATGTATAAGAGCTTTCGTGTCAAAATGATGAAGTGAACATGTTTCTAAAAATATAGCATTTTTTAATGGATATTATTTGTCTCCACATTGTTATCTCTCCAAAGAGCAAAGTATCGTCTAAATATTCACCACTAACCTAGCTAAAGAACTATGCTCTAGCTAACTTCTGACCCTCCGGAGCTGTAAGAACTGACTATATAGAGGAGAACAGTTTCATCCCACATCCAACCCCCCTAAGCTACATTCAAATAAAGGGGAACATGATTTCTCACTTATATCCACCAACCTCTCTACACCCACACCCAAGTCAGTTCTGAAACCTTGTTTAATCCACAGGGGATGCTTTGTATGAATTAACAATAGGCACTCTTTTCTGAAATCATGTTTCCAGTCATGTGTTACTTTGGGTTCCCCTGATAAATAAAGCCAGGTAGACAGAACTATGGTGTGGATGGATACATGGATGGATGGATGGATGGATGGATGGATGGATGGATGGATGGATGGAGAAATGGAAAGACAGAGAGCCTACACATATAGAATTGTTGTAGAATATAACCACAGAGGGTGAGAATACCTAAGAGTTAAACCTGATTGCTGAGAGCCAGCAGTTTCAACTTATGTGACTCTGACAATCTGGGACCCAAGTAAAGAGTTGTGTGGGTTAAATTATGTATCTAATTGTGAAATCAGAAAACAAAAGCAAAAACAAAAAATAAAACAAATAAACAAAAACCTGTCCCAGCTTGAGGATAGACAAGGAATTCCCCTCACTCAATCTTTTCTTTGTTTTTCTAGGAACTTAGGGGAGCCCTCCTTGCAGTGGGGAGTGTGACTGCTTTATTCAATCTACATTGCAGATGCTAAATTTATCCATAAATACTTCAAAGACTTGCCCAAAATATTTTAAATCAAATAGTAACATGAAATGGTCCATTCAAGTTAAAAAACAATCACTATACATCAGTGTATTGTGGGCCATAGGCTGTACTTCTACTGAAGCTCCATTTCTCCTGAGCTGGGTATCATAGTGGACACTTCAGTCTTCTAACTCATGCATGGTCTACATTATATCTGCTCTAAGGTCTGCTGATGTTGTTGAGAGTTGGTACTTAGATTCTTGCCTTCATAGGCCTCCAATCTATCCTCCCTCACGTCTATTAGTTTCTAAACTGTCCTTGCTTTGGGCTACATTTAATAGCCCAATAAAAGATATGCCCCTCTATAAGTTGCTGGAATGAAACATCATTTACATGTTCTTCTTCTGTTTGCTTGTTTGCTTGTTTGTTTTTCAAACAGGGTCTTTCAGAAAATCATCTAACTTAAGTGAAGCACACAGGGAAAGGGCATAGTGCTGAACCTTCCTTTCCAGTGAACAAATCAAAACAAAACATACAGATTTCCCCTCCTGGTAGGTCTGTGAACATTTTAACCTGAGCTAGAGAACAGAAAAAAATAACAGATGGTGATGATGATGATGATGATGATGATGATGATGATGGGGAAAATGAGTATCCTCAAGGCCAGGAATGATATAAACAAGTCAAAAATTAACAGAAATAAAGACTGAGTAATCATTCTGTGAGCTCCAATTCCCAAAAGTTGCAGAAGTGTAACAGTGTAAAAGTCCCTGTTTACCAGCTACAGACAGGGTACTGTCAAGTACAACACATGTGTGACAACTAGGAGTACAATGTCCCAAGCCTAAGAGTACTATGCCGCTGCCATCAGGACACAACCAGTCAACATGAATTTGTCTATTCTACAAATGGAGGAGGAGGAGTGCACATGAAGGCTCCCTGCAATTTCACATATACAGTATACCAATATTTAACAAAGACAAGGAAGGGAGTGAACAGCAGCACCATGAGAGTGGGAAGAGAAATGATTCAGAAACATAAACAATGCAGCCAAGGAAAGCTGGGGAATAGAGAGCGCTTGCTATGGTAACAGGCTTAGAAACTAAATGTGATTCTGCAGTGGAAATATAATTTTTTTTTATTCTGAAAAGATAAACAGATCAACCTAACAGAGGGAGAGAAATGAAGAGGGTGAGGGGAGGAGGAGGGATAAATAATGCTAAGGATGTTTGAGAAAGCCATAGGAAAACCTATATTCTACAAGATTACTTTAAAATATACATATAATGTATACATTTATATACAGATATAGTTTAAATGGAGCTACCCCACATAGCAGATAATGCTTTCCCAGGAGCTACCAACTATATGACAAAATATATATATATTAGCCATTGATAATTCTCTGTGAGTTGTTAGTCAAGAGGCCCAAGAGACCCCCACAACAATATATACTATTGTTCCTGGTTGCCTGCCAAAACTTGAAGGAAAGACCCTATTGCTGGAGACACCACATACTTTCATCACAGAACCTGGAAAGGTCAAGCTGACCTGAGAGCCTCATTCCTGAGCACTATCTCCTAGTGTCAGAAGGTGCTGTGCAAGCTGCCAAGGAAGATATTATCAACAGTCTTAGCAAGTTTTAAACTGAACACAGCACTGCCAATCCTGGAGAGAAACCTCAAAGGTGCCATGGTAACAATTATATACTGGGAATAACCAACAACTGCCTGGTTAGGAAAGAACTCATGCCTGTACTGTAAACCTAGCCAAGAATCCATGGCTGTAAAGGTCATAACCTTGGAAGAAAACCTATTTCTGCCATTTTTCTAAAATAATACAGTTTCCAACTGCCTTGTAGTTGTTCTCATACCCAAAGTACAGCTATCGCTGCTTATCAAAAAAAGTTTATATTTACTAACAGATAGGTTATTATAGACACTTACAAATTGACAAAATGCCCAGAATACATGGAGAGATCTGAGCCCCACTGCATGTTATACAACATAACCTCTATGAGTAAGGCTTGTGGGCCACCATGAAGAGGAGGCAGACAGATTTTAACAGCCAGAGGATCCAAATAACTGCATGTCTTAGGGTTTTATTGCTATGAACAGATACCATGACCAACACATATCTTATAAATAACAATACTTAGTTGGGGCTGGCTTATAGGTTTAGAGGTTCAGTCCATTATCATCAAGGCAGGAGCATGTTTCATCCATCCAGGCAGGCATGGTACAGGCAGAGCTGAGGGTTCTACATCTTCACCTGAAGGCTGCTAGCAGAATACTCGTTTCTAAGCAGCTAGAACTAGGTTATTAAATACCATATCCATGATGGCATACCTACTCCATGAAAGGCCATACCTCCTAATCATGCCATTCCCTGGCCCAAGCATATACAAACCATCACATTCCACTCCCTGGCCCTCATAGGATTATTCAAACATATGAGTCTATGGGAGTCATACCTAAACGTGGCATAATAAAAAAATACATTTAGTCCAACTTCCAAAGTCCCCATTCTATAGCAGTCTCAACAATGTAAACAGTTCAAAGTTTCTTCTGAGATTCATCCAGTCACTTAACTGTAATCCCCAGAGCAAGACAGGAAACGAGCTGGGCAAACGCCAAACTCTTCATCTCCATGTCTGACGTCAAAGTGGTCTTCAGATCTTCAACTCCTTTTTCATCTTTTTCGACAGCAACAAACTTTTCTCCTGGGCTGGTTCCACTTTTAGCCACATTCCTCAGCAGATGCCCTATGGCTCTGCCATCTTGAAAATCTTGGGGTTTCCAAGGCAAATTTAATGTTACAATTTCTTGTTTCAATGCCTGGGATCCACACATGATCTTCTGGGTTTCTCCAAAGGTTGTATGTCACTTCTCTCTTAGCAGCAGCTGACTGCTTGTAGCTCTTTATCTAGAATGTGAACTTTTCCCCATCCATATAGAATGTTGACTGTATTTGTGCAGGTCATGTGCTAGCAAACATTGTTGAGAGTTCATGGCTGACAGATTCCCTGTCAAAAGACATCATCTTTCTGCAGTGTGATGGTTGGTATATGCTTAGGCCAGGGAGTGTCATGATCAGGAGGTGTGGCCTTGTTGGAGTAGGTGTGGGGATGGGGTTTAATACCCTAGTTCTAGCCTGGAAGTGAGTATTCTGCTAGCAGCCTTCAGATGAAGATATAGAACCCTCAGCTCTGCCTGCACCATGCCTACCTGGATGATGCCATGCTTCTGCCTAGATGATAGTGGACTCAACCTCTAAACCTGTAAGCCAGCCCCAATTCAATCTTGTCCTTTATAAGATTTGCATTGGTCATAGTGTCTGTTCACAGCAGTAAAACCCTAAGACAGAAGTTGGTAACAGGAGTAGGGTTTTGCTGTGATAGGCCTGAGTTTGCTTTTATTTAGAAGAATGTGGATTTTGAGAGTTTGGATTTGGAAAGCAGTGGAACACTTTAAATGAGGCTTAATGAGAGTGATTTCAATTGTGTGGACCTGGCCCAAGAGGTTTCAGTGGAGAATTTCAATATGTGGCCTAGAGACTGTTTTTGTGGGATTTTGGTGAAGACAAGGGCTCCTTTTTGTCCTTGTCTGAAAAGTTTGCCTGAGGTTAAGGTGAAGAGACTCAGATTAATTGCATGGACAAAGGAAGTCTCAGAAATGCCCATCATAGACTTTGTTAAATCTCAAAAGAACATTTTAAAGAAGCATAGCAAGTTGAGAAAGGAAAAACATGAAATGTAAGTTTTATGTTTAAAAAGTATGAGTATTAAAGGGGTACCAGGAAGTAAAATGGAGCTGAATATTGTGTTGAAGGGAGTGAGACTCTGGGGAAAGATTCTACCCAGCAAAGTTTAGATCAAGGCATGGTGGTACACACCTTTAATCCCAGGAGACAGGCATGTAGATCTGTGAGTTCAAGGTCAATCTATATCCAAGCTTAGGCAGTGAAGTTGGAAAAGAGAAAGCTTGTGATAATGTTATAGAACAAGGGGGCCATGTTCAAGCTCTTGCAAGCAGCAGAATTTGAAGCTTCGGCCATGTGGCTCTGGCTTTAGAGTGAAAAATAGAAGGGACTACTGGGACAATTTATGCTGGTTAAGAAACTAGGCAATGATTAAAAAGAAGCCAGCATCACTGAGGTGAAATCTTCTGGGAAGCTTTTTTTCTCTGAGAGCACAAAAAAGCTGTTTTCCAGAGATAGAGAAGGTTGTACTTTGTGCTGTAGCTGTACTTGGTATGGTGTAAGAGTCACTCAGGTGATACTGGGTTTGAAGGTATGAAGGGGTCATGAAGAGAAGCTAAGACTTGGCACTGTGAGAGGCCATGGAAGGCAACTGGTGAAGGTACAGCCTCAGTTGTAGTGTATGGATCAGGCTTGGCACCATAAAGAGAACCTATGAGAGGCCATTGGTAAAACCTAGTTGCTGTGGATGACCCCAGTGTATTGTAGATGATGGTACCATGAGATGATCACCAGGAACAGCAGCTGCAGTGGAGTGGATCAACCTGAGTTTAGAGTGCTGCAGAGGGCAGAGCTGGAAAAGGTTTTGTTTTTGTCTTTTTCTGGTCTTTGCAGAAAAGTTGACAACAAAGTCCAAGCATTTATACATGGCTTCTCACCTAACTCCTTAGGAAGTGTACTACCCTGATCTCCATGCATGGCATTTATGTCCACTGGGCTTCTCCAAGATAATCCATCCAAATATGACTTCCCTCTCACCTCTTGAAGCTACTGCCACACTCTTTCGTGTACCACATCTACTTTAACCCACTTAACTAAGTCTTATCCTAGGGCCTTGGTCTTTTCTCTTGTTTCTCTGACCAAGCCTGCTCAGTCAGTCAACAGGCTCTCCAGGGCAAGAGCAAAAATTAAAAAGAAAAAAGACAATTAAGCAATATTATGACATGACCCCAGCCAGTTCTGAGGCTGAAGCAAGTTTATTTTTTTTTTCCAGTCTGCTTTTAAACCACTTTAAGTACATGGAAAATGGTAAGATCAGTTCTGGGTCAAGGAATAAGCAAGGCAATAAACAAAATCCCAGTGAACACCTTTCTAGGGGCTAGTCAGGATGACTAAGACACAAGGGGTGTCACACAAGCCTCCGCTGAGCCCACTCTGAGCTTTGTTTTAACTCAAATGTAAATGTTTCTCAATCTGGGCCTATCTCCTGAGTCCTGGCCCAAAGTCCAATTCCAGCCTTGAGTTTATTGCTTTTGTGCTGGCCAAGTGTCTAGAAGCAAGTGGTACCATGAAGCTCTCCGCATTTCTCCCTCTGCTCTGAGGACTGAGTTTCCACAGATGATTCCCTTTGGTTTTGAGGTCTCGACTTGAATATCTCAATAAGAGTTTCTCATGATTTTCAACCTCTCTCCATACTGATTAGGAGGAAGAAGAGGAGTTTCAATACACATGGGAATAGGATGAAAAGCTGAATGGCATTCTATGTATTAGACATGTACTGAACAATCTGGTCTGCAAAACCTCCTTGCTAGAGAAGTGGAAGCTTGGGCATGGCACACGGGCTGAGTCTGGACTGGAATTAGCATGAATCATTATTTATACATTTCATTGTTATAATCTAGTCAGCCTCATCTAGTTAAAAAGAGGTAAAAATGTATGGTGCTGTACAAGCCTATCAAGGAAAAGAGAGCCAATCATGGATGAATCCTAGTGTAAGACCCTGGCAAGCCTTAGCTTACCAGGGACTCCCTAAGTGAACTTCCCAGAGCCAGAATCAAAGCAAAAAGCAAGAGGAATTTATTATTCCAACATGTTAGGGTTGCCCTGTTCATGGAGAGAGAATGACCCTGCATAGTCCATCCAGCGAGCATTTATACAGTTCTCCAGGCAGCAGCCATTAAGTACAATGTGATTGGCAGAACAGTGTGACTTTCAAATTGATTGGTCTATAAGAAATGAGGTGGGTGGTCAATGGTAGTAGATTATGAGCTCCAGTGGTCAGTCCCTCCTCCCTGTGGTCTGAGGAATGCAATCAGCCCCTGCCTTCTGGAGGGAAGGGGCATCTATGTTCTTTATTAACTTTCACTTCCAGGGGAGGGGTTCTGTTAGAATTTTCAAAAGTTCCTGAGCTGATCTCTTCACTAGACCATTAGCTACTACCAGCTGTTCCTTTGGAAAATGTTTACCATTTTGGGAAATTAAATCCATTGCACTTTCGTGCTCTGGAGTTAATATTAAACTGATAGTTTTCTCTTCATACATTCATCTGTTCAATGTTTCTAAGAGACAGAATTCTATTACATGTCCCAGGCTGCCCCCAAATTCCCCAGCCTAAGTCTCCCACACATCTGAGACTTTAAGCATGTGCCATTATACCTGGCTAGTAGATACTTTTTGAGTGCTTCCTGATATGTGTCAGACACTGAGTGAGATTGTGGATACTGCAGTCTTCCACACACTTATCTGTGGTTTTCCCTGAAATAAATGATAGTTTGAAAAGTTCTATAAAGAAACAGTTGCAAATCTTCAACTGTGATGAAAACTTGCTGATGCCTTTTTACCTCAGTAGGTACATAGTCACTCTAGTTAGTAGGTACATAGTCATATCCACACAGTCATGATATAAATGCTACCTACTAACTAGCAACAAATCATCACACCAACTGTTGTGGTAACACAGAAATCCCTGCTCAAGTAAGACTTTAGTTAATGATACACCCAAAGTTCAAGAATAGTGATGGTGGTGATTTCATGATAGTGGTTATAACTATTATATTTGATTATTAGTTACTTTTTAAATCTCCTACTGTGCCTAAATTATAATCAAACTTTATTATATGTATGCTTATAAGAGATGGAGTCTACATAGAGTTTGGTGCTTTATACGGTTTCAGGTAACCACTGGCAGTCTGGAAACATTCATTCCACAGGTCAGAGAAGACAGTTGTATAGATTCCAGAGGTGTTGCTTGCATAGTACTCCATAATGTGGTGGGAGAGGCATGTGGCAACACATGACAACCACAGTGCCCTACTTACTCACTGGTATGCTGTACATCTTGCACCAGATGAATATGAGCTATGCACGGGAAATTAATCCTTTTCTAAGACTGTGCTGTCCTGGAGGAGTGCTGCTAGTTGAAGGTCCCCTGAAAGTTCTTGCTGCTCTCTAAGAAACTTACTTATCCAAAGTATACTCATATAACTGTAATAACTTAATGGTCTTTAATTCACAAATAGCAACAAGTAAACAGGCAATCCTAGAGATGGAAAACCTATGGCAGAGAATAGGAACTACAGACACAAATATCACAAACAAAATACAAGAGATGGAAGAGAGAATCTCAGGAGAAAGTGATATATCAGTCAAAGAAAATGCAAAAGCTAAGAAGTTTCTGACACAAAATATACAGGAAATTCAGGGGACTATGAAAAGACCAAACCTAGGAACAATAGGAAGAGAATTAAAAGAAGACCCCCAAATCAAGATCTGGAAAATATCTCCATTAAAATCATAGAAGAAAATTTCCCTAAGCTAAAAAACAAGATGCTTATAAATGCACAAGAGGCTTACAGAGTACCAAATAGAGTGGACCAAAAAAGAACATTTTCCCACCACATACTAATAAAAGCACACAGAATAAGGAAAGAAACATTACTAAAGCTTAAATCATACATTGAACTCCACATATTAATTGTGGGAGACTTCAACATCCAATCCTCACCAATGGAATGGTCATCAAAATAGAAGCTGGACAGAGAAAAAAATGAAACTTATAGATCGTGAATCAAATGGACCTAACATATCTACAGAATATTTGACCCAAACACAGAAGAATATCTCAGCACCTTATGGAACCTTCTCCAAAATTGACCATATACTCAGTCACAAAGTAAGCCTCAATAGATATGAGAACTGAAATGCCTTGTGCCTTATCAGAGCACCATGGATTAAAGCTGGACTTCAACAACAACAGAGGTGGTGGGGAGATTGGGGGTTGGGGAGAGTAATACCTAAGGGGAAACTCCCCCTTCTCAGAGGAGAAGGGCAGAGAAATGTGGGGAGGAGATGTGAGGGGAGACTGAGAGGAGAGAAGGGCTGATACTGGGATGTAAAGAGAATAAATGGAAAAAAATAAAGGAGATAATTTTCTTTAACAGTGTGAATCCTGTTAGATTTAAGATGGTCCTGTGGATGGCCACACACCAGGAGTATATAGGCAGCACAAATAGGACTGGATGGTTTAGAAATAAATAAATAAAGACAAAAGTTTGATAGACTTGGAATGTGAGGATGGATCTGAAAAGAGATGGATAATGTGGTCAAAATACAGTCTATGAAATTCACATGGAAAATAAAAGTATTTCAAAAGTAAAACAGAACAATACAAAAAAACCTGGGTTAGCTTTTATCTTAATAATAAAGAATAAAGATATTTATTATTACTGTATTCTGAAATATAAACTCCTGCAGGGCTGGGTGGAAATGCAAGAACAGGATGAGGTCAAACTCCATACAATGACCCCATTCCAATTTTTCGTTTGGGTAACAGTCAAGCTAGGGTGTTAATGCATAAATAAATAGAATATTATATTAAGCATAATATATATTTCCCAAAGAAAAACTTTAGCACAAATAAATGCACACATGTATGCACATATACATGCACAAGCTCATGTCATTTATTTATTTGTTTGACTCTTACTCTGTACCAAATGAATCTGATCAAGCTATTAATTGGTTCTACTAAACATAAATGCCTTCCATTCTTTAGAGTTTGAATGCATCTATTATCCTGGGATTACAATATATATGACATTTGGACTGTCAGTCTCATTTCCTAAGTAAATGGCAGGCATTATTAGTTGATCACTAGACTATTTTCTCCTAAACGTGGATTAGACCTCACAATCTTTCTTACAATACCAAGCAGCCACTAACAGTTGATAGAAGTAGATACTTAAACTAGAGACCATTTTACATTCCTATATCAAATTGAAACTTTATTAAATAATTTAATATTATTTAGTCTTTTAATAACTTATAACCCTTCTGATAATAGAAGAGCAGTAAATATTTAGTGAATTAAAGAAACTGCATTCTGAGCATAAAGCTTCTATAATGAATCAAGGTAAACTTTGATTCTATTTTTAAAAAAGAAATGAAAGCTTTATGTACACTTTTAACTGTCTGGATGCTCATCAAGCATGGATAATGAACTCACATGATTAAATTAATAATTCATAAAATAATTTATAATCCATAAAGAGTGTGGCATATTATGCATTAAGTTCAAGACTATAAGATTCAAGGACACAAAGAAGCAGGGTACCCAGCCCCTTATATCTAATATCTAGTTAAGACATTTTCTATTGAAAATGCAGACCAAATTGAGTTTGTGATTATAACAAAGCTCTTCCACTTCAGACCTCAGTATGCAGTGAGAGAAGATATTGTCACCAAAAAACTTTCTAAAATGAT
This sequence comes from Mus minutoides, assembly GCA_902729485.2. NCBI lineage: Eukaryota > Metazoa > Chordata > Mammalia > Rodentia > Muridae > Mus > Mus minutoides. The sequence goes on along the minus strand of LR749503.1, from coordinate 1,334,153 downwards.
CCTTCAAAAACAAAGCTGTTTTCTTACAAAGGAAAACTGTGTTTATCTCAAGACTGGGTCCCACATTGCTAAAGCCCACTGGACACATTTGAGAGCAAACTCAACTGCACACAACTTTCACCTTTAATTTTTTTTTAGCTGATATACATTGTGTGCACCCCTGTCAAACTAATAGAGTTCATTCATGAGAAACTTGGAGAAGTATGGTGTGATGGTCAGTCTTGGCTGTAGGCTTGGCCAGAAGTATAATCACTTACATGACAGATTTCTGCACATTTGTAAGGGTGGCTCACACTCTGAATGTGAGCAGCATCATTCTATGTCCTGGGGCGGGGGGGAGGCCAGGCTGAACAGAAAGAACAGGTCTAAGAAAAGTCAGGTCCAACCTTCTGTGCTTTGAAGAGGTCAAAGAAACACCATCTCCCTGATAGTGATGGATTCTAGAGGGACTAAGGGAGGGACAGTAGATATGGTCCCATGAGATGATGAAATATGCCTTTATTTAAACCCAAACTTTTTGAGAAATTGGTAAGATTAGCAAAATAACACAAGTATTACTACAAGGAAGATTAAAGTTAGATTGACCAGTCTCCTGATTCTAACATTATAAAATCTTTCATAAAAATGAGTGTACTTACAATTATGGGGGACATAAAGCATCAGTGTTAAAGGAAGTATAAAATCCTAGAGAGATGGAGAATGATATTAGCTGGGGCCAATAAAGATACACTGCTTTGAGGAGATTACATCTTCAGACAACCTTAAAGTATATGTTGTATTGTGATAGAGAACACTTGGTTAAAAGGCAGACAAGTATGAAGAAGCTATATTCCGAGAAGGATAATTACTCCTTACTCAGTGGAATTTGGTTAATAAGAGTCAAAGTCCAGGGACCATGTCTCAGGATAAGTGATAGCCTATTTCACAGCATACAAACAGACTTAAAGAGTCATTCTTCTGGGAGTTACTTTATTGTTTCCATGTATTTTTCTTTACATGCATATTGATAAGGCTTCAAAACTTGACTTTTTCCCACCACAAAGCCTATTCCAATTTCTCTGATGGCCCAGATTATAGGAGGTTTTGCCCCTACAAAAGGGAAACCAAATGCTATAATTTATATCTGGACCATCCCCCCTAAGGCTTGTGTGTTTGGTCTCCTACTGGAGGTGCTTCTGAAAGCTGGTAGAAGACTGGTCCTCACTGGAAGAAGCAGGTTTGTCAGGCCTGCTTTTGAATTCTGGTTTAGTCCCCCAGTTCTTTACTCCTCTAACTCTTTGCTTTTTGGTCACTAAGATGTAAACAGTTTTATTCTGCAACATACTTCTCCTGTGGTATTTAGAATCCCCAAACACTCATGGCCAACTGCAATGTACTTAATTCTGTAAATCTATGAGCCATAAAAGTCTGTTTTTGTGTTGTTTGCCTCAGTTAACCTTTTGTCAGAGCAACAGAAAAACTAACATGCTATGCCAGGTAACACTGCACAGACAACACTTTAGAGATGAATAAAACATTTAATGTTAACCAAACCATATCATTCCCCACTCAACTCTAGTCACATAACCCAGTGGCTATATGTAAAGTGCACAACAATTGCTTCCAACTTGCCAAACCCATTCACCAAATATGCTATCCCATTTTATATAATATTGAGAAAAAATTCAGATGTATTTTGCAACTTCAATAAAATGAATATATTTTCTAAGAATTGAATAATAGAAATGCAGAATTAATTGGTATAATTAATTGGTATAATTAATTGGTATAACATAGATTAATACATATTTATAGTTAAATCTAAAGATTAACTCCCAAACAGAAAATCTACTCCTGGAGAGCCTTCTGACATATAACCAAGTCACATATGATACCTGATGGTGTTGTTTACCTCACAGAGTCAAAGGCATTGCTAACTTTAAAGTAACATCTTTACTGGCTTCTTGACCTCACTCAAACAAATGCATCCCTGAAGATGAAATATAATTTATAATACCTTCAGAAAATTTCTCCAGCTGTAGCTGAAACATGATTAAAGAATAATGAAACACTAGTTTAAAAGTCATCTTGGAGAAATTAAATCAAACCCACTGCTGCTATAAACAGAAACATAGAGCATATATCCAGATTGCTCACAGCCTATATCAGCCTTGAATGTTGCTGCTAACTGCCAGCACTATAGATGTTTCTCACTGGCCCTGTTCAATTGGGAATCTAGTATACAGTATATAGAAACTAAATACATTATTTGCTTCAAAATTCACCTAATTTCCCCACCTTTTGTGTAACTTTCAAAGAAACAGCATCTTTTCTTTCTCCAAAACATTAACTGCTGTCTGCTGATATCACCCATCATTCATTGTATTCTGATTTATTGGATATTTTTATTTCTCTTGGGTACCAAAACCTTTAAATGAAGCTTCTGCAGCAACTGTTAACTTTGAATAAAATATTTCCCCCATCCATCATTTCAGAAATGGTGATTGTTCAACTGTATCTAGACACCTATCAAACTTCATGTTTTTACTTCAATGTCACCTGCTACTCTTTATGAAGATTTATTTTTTCATTCTGTTTTTCACAACACCCTGCTCTTTTCTTTCATAGGGAAAACTTATTAGATGATGTCTTTTATTATAATAATCATATGGGAAAAATATTGTTTACATCATTCATCCTTCTATATCTTGCACCTGTCAGTAAATAATCAAAACATTCCATCAGTGATGACTTGTTATCACCAAATATTCTTTCTCTACAATGGTACAGTTGTCTATTTTCCACATCTGATTTTATGCTTCAGACCAGGAGCTGAAATAACCATCATTTCTAAAACACACATCAAACTTTCTCTCTTCTCATCTTTCCTGGTCTCATACCATCACCTCCTTTCCCTAGTAGAAAAATGTGGTTAATGACTTCATGTAAAATCTGAGGAGCCCAACTAGGACTCAAGCTCACAAAAGGTCTAAGTGACTTCCTATCAGTGACAAGAGAGTATATGTTTACCTCAATCATAGTGATGTATGTTACTATATAGAACAATTTATCTATTGAGAAAGCATAGATATTCAAAACAACAAACTTTATCATTTGTGTAAACCAAATATTTGAATGTCTGTTGCCTGATCATTGAGGATCTACATCTAAGTTTTAAAATTACTGGTTATTTTATTTATTTACATTTCAAATGTTGTCCCCCTTCCCGGTCTCTTCTCAACAAATCCCCCAATCACATCCTCCCTCCCCTTTGCCTTTAAGAGGATGCTCCCCAACTGATCACTCCCACCTAACCCCTCTAGGATCTCCCCTACATTGGAGCAACAAGCCTCCACAGGACCAGGGCCTCACCTCCCACTGATGCCAGATAAGGCAGTCTTCCACTACATATGTAACTGGAGCCATGGACCCATCCATGTATACTCTTTGGTTCATGATTTAGTCCCTGGGAGCTCTAGGGGGTTCTGTTAGTTGATATTGTTGTTCTACCTATGTGATTGCAATCTCCTTCAGCTCCTTCAATCCTTCCTCTGACTCTTCCATTGGGGTCCCTGGGCTCAGTTCAATGGTTGGCAGTATCTGCATCTGTCTTAGTCAGATGCTGGCAGAGCCTCTCAGAGGACAGCCATACTAGACTCTTGTCTGGAAGCACTTCTTGGCGTTTGGTGTCTGCAGATGGAATGGATCCCAAGGTGGGGTTGTCTCTGGATGTCCTTTCCTTCAGTCTGTGCTCCACTTTTTGTTCCTCCATTTCCTTTAGACAGGAACTTTCAAGATGGATGGATAGCACCATCCCTCAACTGGGTGCCATGCCTATCTACTGTAGGTGATCTGCTCAGGTTCTACCTCCCCTCTGTTAGTCATTTCAGCTAATATCATTCCTGTTGGATCCTGGGAACCTCTCACTTCCCTCGCATCTGGGACTTTCTAGTGGTTACCCCATTCTACACCCCAACTTCTACATAGTTTTATTCATTTTCCTGACCCTCTGGACTTCTCTCTTATCTCTTCCCATTCCTGATCCTTCTCCCCCTTTTCCCTCCCTCCACCTCCCATGATTATTTTGTTCCCTCTTCCAAGTAGGACTGAAGCATCCACACTTTGTTCTTCCTTCTTGTTAAGCTTCATATGACCAGTGAGTTGTATCATATATCTAATATTTTAGAAAGTATAGCAACATTTTAGTAAGTTGGAAAAGATGGAGGACATAACATAGCTCTGTGCTATGTGTGCTTGTCTTCTCTCTTGACTGTTAAATAATTGACAAAGACTTCAAACTTCAATTGCTTCTGGTCTGTGCACTCACAATAGCTTATTATTGATGTATACTTACAGGAACAAACCATTTTGTGAGACAGTGTCTTGCTCTGTAGCCTAAGATAGCTTCAAATTTATGATCCTTCTGCCTCAGCCTCCTAAGTACTAGAAGTTCAGTTGTGTGCCATCATGCTCATCTCTCTCATTATTCTGAACCCCAACTATAGGAATGCATACATGCAAATGTATGCACACACAGTTTTGAATCTGTGAGCTTCATAGGTGGGTATTCTTTACTCAACGTAAGTCATTTACAAATCATACACTGATCAAAGACTAAACAAATGTAATATAATAAAAATTAAAGAAATAATTCTTAGAACTCATTAATAAGAGATAAATGACTTAGTTTAAAACAAGCAAATATTTTGGGTAGTTAATTCTTAAAAAGAACTAAAAATGACCAAGAAGCATATTAAACATATGAATGTTTAACACGGTCATCTGCCACAATAAACTAACATTCATATTCATTAGGATGCTTATGCTCAGAAGATAGATCACAGAAAATGCTAGTAATGATGCTAAACATTGAAACTCTCATACACTGTGAGCAGGAATATATAGAGCAGCAGTATAGTCACTTTTAGAAAAAGTACAGGAGTTCCTCAAAAGACTATAGGTAGAGCTACCAAGTGATTCTAGTCATAGAATTCAGCCACAAGAGGTAAAAATTTGAAAGCATGTGTCTGCACACAAAATGCAAACAAATATTTATGACAGCATTACTCAAAATTGCTTAACAGTGGGGATAATGTGGCTACCTAACAACAGATGAGTGGACCAATAGTGCATCTACAGATAGCAGAAAATCACTGATGAGTAAAAATGAAACATAATACACTTCAATGAAGTTGTTACTTAATAGTTAATGAATGAAATCAGGTATAAAAATGGCATATGACATGATTCCGTGTGTATGAACTGTCTAGATTAGGAAAATCCATAGACATAAAAGTAGATGAGTAGTTGCCTAGGACTAGAGGAAATAGACAGGTTATTTATTGGTATTAATTTATTTTGGAGGTAATAAAATGTTCTAAAATTAGTTATGGCTATAGTTGCATTAATAAAATACTATGACCAGTTGAGGAACTGGAAAGATAGCTCTTCTAGAAACACTTTTTTTTTCTAGAGAACTAGAGTTCAGTTCATATTATCTACATTGGCAGCTCTAGGAGAGCCAATGACCACTTCCAGCCTGTGTGTTCTACCACTCATACAGACAAATACGTAAAAGTAAAAATAAGTAAAGTATAAAATAAAATAAATCAATAAAAGCCTTTAGTTTGTGCTTCTGGGAATGTGCTTCAGAAATTAGACATATCAGTTACTCCTAAAGACAAATATATAGAGAGAAGCTGGAAAAAAAAAAAAAACATTGTTTGAGGTTTCATAAAGGAAGAGTTAAATCCTCTACATAAACTCATGAACGTAGGCTGTGTAGCCCATTCTCACCCTCACCCCCATGAACTTGAGCTTGAAGCTGCTGGTTTCTATTACAAATGAGCAGTAATTCTCACTTAGAACACGAGTTCTGGTGGCAGGAATTCAAGGCAAACTAAGAATCAGATTAAAATTCGGCTCCTTATGTAGGAAGATAAAGTATAAGAATTCTGACAGAAACTGAAAAGGATGAGACAATTATACAAACAGATGATCCAATCTGGAACTTGCCTACTGTTCTACCTTCAGGACAAAAGAGAATCCAGGGAAGAAGAGAAGCACAAAACAAGACTGTGGAGGGACAGACACTTTAAAAGAGACAGCACTTGAACTTTTCTGATACCTTGAAGAATGTATTTATAAGAGGGGTCTGAAATGCCCTGTGACATGCTGAGATTCTAGAGGATACTTTCTTCAACATTCAGGAGAATTTTTATCTAACATGAAATTCTATACTTAAAAAAAATTAGTAAAATACCAGTTTAAAACACAAACAAAAAAATGAGCAAGCCATAGAATCCATAAAACTGAGGGTTCAGCACCAGAAAGAAAGGAAACCAAGTTTCAGCATGCTGGTTAATGCCCTATAGTAGGGAGAGGAAGTTTATAGAGCCCACCTCCAGCAGGAAGACAACAAGTGAGGGATGGGGTTGTCATCCCACACTCACATCTCTGACCCATAATTATTCCTGTCTGAAAGAATTACAGGGATGGAAATGGAGAGGATCCTGGGGGAAAGAAGGTTCAGCAATAGGCCCAAAGTGGGATCCAGCTCAACAGGAGGTCACAAGGCCTGACACTTAATAGTAATCTGAGCGCTCACAAAAAGGGATCTATCATGACTGCCCCCTCCCCAAACGACCCAAGAAGCAGATAAAAGAGTCAGATGCTGCACCCAACCAATGGACAGAAGCAGCTGACCCCTGTTGTTGGATTAGGGAAGGCTGAAAGAAGCTGAGGAGAAGGGCGATCCTGCAGGAGGACCAACAGTCTCAATTAAGCTGGATCTCCTAGATCTCTCATACCTCTCTGAACCACCAAACAGACAGCATATACCACCTGATATGAGGCCCCCACCACACATGCAGTAGAGGACTTACAGGTCTGTGTTCATTCAGAGATGATGCACCTAACCCTCAAGAGACAGGAAGCCCCAGAGAGTTTAGAGGTCAGGTGGGGTGGGGAGTCAGAGCATCCATATGGAGATGGGGTGGGGTCAGAAGGAGGTGTGGGATGTGGAGCAGTTGGAGGGTGGATGGGGGTGCAGAGAATGGAATATGGAATGTAAAAAATAAATTAAAAATAAAAGAAAAAGAACCTTAAAGTAGACCAAATACCAGAGAACAGAAGAATGGGTGGGACAGAGATAGGAAGTTGCATCTACATTGGGGAAGACCTAAAGGATGGTCCTTGGAAGTGATGAGCTTGGAGAGGGGAGTTTACTCACAAGCTTAGAAACCCTAAAGCCTCAGAACCACATGGCACATTGCTGAGTTCTCTCTCCAAGGGGCCTCACGAACATGTTTGTCTACCCATGTTTTAAACAATAGGGCAAAAAAAGAAAGCTTAAGAATTTATAATGAGGACAAAATAGCCTCTCTCTCTCTCTCTCTCTCTCTCTCTCTCTCTCTCTCTCTCTCTCTCTCTCTCTCTCTCTGTTAGTGACACAGCCCTTTGGCTAGTTTCCACTGTATGGAGTTAAAATTAGCAGCTGTCTGTATGGAGGAGACCCTCACCAGACTCTAAAATCTGCTTCTACCTTGATATTTGTACTTTCCAAACCTCAGAACTGAAAGAAACACATTAGTTATTTAAAACATCAAGCAAACAAAAATACTTATTTGGATCATATACCTTGATTTTTGAGTGCCAAATGGGCTTTCAATACCAGAAATGGGTAGATTTCTCCACTCAGTAGTGTAGAGCCAGCCCAAGAAGTAAATGCAAATCATGCTTGCTCTTTGTTTCCTGAGAATTTCCAAAGGAACTGACAGACAACAGGCTGTTCCACACACAGTGCTCACCAGATCAAGCCTATCCTATCGGAGAGAAAAGCAAGTGAATATATGAGCCAAGTGTCAGAGAGTGCATTGTAATGTTTACCTCAGCTTCATCCTCACAGAACAGACAGTTAGGAGTTCCCTCTTGACATCAATGAAGCAAACATGGAAAGAGATTTCGGTAGAAATCATAACAATGCCACAAAATAGAGGAATGCAGTACATAAGATAGTGCTAGCAGAAGACAGTCAAGTCTCTATCCTCACAATAAAAATTTTAACAGATATCATTAAAATGGAAAATCAAGAAATTGTGCTATGCTGTAAATGTAAACAGCAAAGAAATAGCTAAAATCAGCCGTAAAAACTACAAATTGAATATTAGGCTGGAGGGGACAAGGGTGGGTGCCTCCTGCCACTGTGATAGGAAGACTTTAGGTAACATGCTTTAAAACTTTACATGAGGCTGGATCCCATAAACTTGCTGGTAGCTGACGATCATGGCATTCAGAAATGACAGTATCATGTGCCATATACATAGCTCAACTGATATTTTAATAGAAAATTAATTTGAAATAATTTTAAATTCTTTAAAGAATGGAAAGGACACCTTATATTTAATGCACCCCTTTCCGTTTCTCTCAATTCTGATCGCCGTGCCTCCCAGGACCTCCTTCTCATTACTCATGTATTTGGCTTATCTGGTGCTTCTGTATCTTTACCTGTGGCCATCTTCCCTGCTAATTCTCCACCATCGAGGTAAAGGCTCTGCTAATGTCTCTAGAAACCATCATGAACATTAGTTTCATGGTGTAGGACCTCAGTACTTTTAGAATAAATAAATGTCATTTGTTCACCTGACTTGTTGGATAAACTTTTAAGATTCAGGGTTATTATCTTCCTATTCTAGGATTCAACATTTTCATTAAGCTTACAATTTTTCAATTTGCAGAATCCAGTCTTTTTCTTTCCTTTTCTTTCTCTTCTTCTTCTTCTTCTTCTTCTTCTTCTTCTTCTTCTTCTTCTTCTTCTTCTTCTTCCTCCTCCTCCTCCTCCTACTCTTCCTCCTCATCCTCCTCCTCTCCTTCCTCTTCCTCCTCCTCTCCCTCCTCCTCCTCCCACTTCTTCTTTTCCTCTCTCTCTTTGTCTCTCTCTTACACTTCCTCTCTCCATCCCTCTGTCTTCCTCCCTCCCCTACCTCCCAAGGAAGCCTATTTTCTTTCATACATGTAGTTCCATCTCCAGCTCTGGTCTTCACTGATCATATTCAGGCTCTCTCTGAATTGTGACAAGACATATGGTCCCCTTAGGAGAACTGGAAGCTAAGCAGGCTGCATCTCTGTGATGAAACTCTACAAGATAACTTCAGTATAACCATCCTTTATTCTTCGTCCTTATTCCATGCAAATTAAACAAATAAGTTTATCTTCTTCTCTTGGAAGTCTGGGGTCAATGTCTGCACCTCATCAGTGTACTCCAGGAATACTACCACTTTAGTGAAGCCAGGGTTACTCTCATCTCCACCTTCCCATTAGAATGAGACATAAAGTAGCAACTGTTCAATTACCTTGAAACTAAACAGGGCCACAGAGCTATTCAGAAGTACCTGTATCTGTGAAGGTGTCTATGGGGGTCCACAGCACAAACAAGGAAATATTAGAGCCAAACAAAAGAGCAGCATCAATCACAGAGTTCTCTAAGTCAAACCAGCCAAGAGCAGAGATGCTCAACCTGGTCCTGCATCCCTCATGCTATGTTCAGCCAAATGGACATGTGATCTAAGTGAGGGCAATCCCAGTGATGGAAGTGCCAAAGGCTCATCCTCTGTCACTCAGCTAGCGAGCATGGGTGAGTCTTTCTCACTGAGACCCCACTTTTCATTTGTATCATGAAAGTGTAAAAGTCTTGAAAGTGGTAGGGTTTTAAGAAAATACTGAAGGTTTCTGTAGATGTATAATGTCTGACCAAACATTAAAACAAAATATCACAAATATTGCATACTAGAGTTGAAATGACAACTTCCAGTATTAAGCAAAGATCCCATCTCTTCTTTTGTTTTCTTCTGCTTTACATTTAAGTTCTTTTCCCTTGCAACACTTTTTTAAAATCTATTGTCTGCTTTTCCAGTAGATGGCACCCTATTACAACTTTCAATTGCTTTCTGCCTACACACTCATTTCAGTCTACAAAATGGTCAAACTAAAGAGAAAGAGAGAGAGAGAGAGAGAGAGAGAGAGAGAGAGAGAGAGAGAGGAGAAATCAATTTGACATACAGGAAACTATAAAGCTATTCAAATGTTTTAAATTTTAAGGTTTTTTTTTTTTTTTTGGTTTGGTTTGGTTTTCTTTTTTTCTTTTTTTGTTTGTTTTGTTTTGTTTTGTTTTGAGAAAGGGTTTCTCTGTATAGCCCTGGCTCTCCTGGAACTCACTTTGTAGACCAGGCTGGCCTTGAACTCAGAAATCCTCCTGCCTCTGCCTGGGACTAAAGGCATGTGCCACCACGCCCAGCTTGTTTTGTTTTGTTTAGTTATGTTTTGTTTTGTTTTGTTATGTTATGTTTTGTTTTGTTTTGTTTAAGCATAGAGTCCTGCATAAATACTGTATGTACATTGCTCCTACCATGCTCTCCTTATTGGTATCAGGAATTGACTTGGTAGATTGCCTCTGAACCTAGTGACATAACCCATAGACTACAGGGACCTATGCATCTGTTGCCATGGCAATCACATACATTTCCAGAGTCCACTCCCCACCCTTACCTGCAAGCAGTTACCTCAGAGCCTAAATAAAAGGCAGACTCATCAGGGAAATGCAAATCAAAACAACCCTGAGATTCTACCTCACACCAGTCAGAATGGCTAAGGTCAAAAATTCAGGTGACAGCAGATGCTGGCAAGGGTGTGAAGAAAGAGGAACATTCCTCCATTGCTGGTGGGATTGCAAGCTTGTACAACCATTCTGGAAATCAGTTTGGCGGTTCTTCAGGAGATTGGATATAGTACTACCAGAAGATCCAGCAATACCTCTTCTGGGCATATACCCAGAAGATGTTCCAACTTGTAATAAGGACATATGCTCCACCATGTTCATAGCAGCCTTATTTATAATAGCCAGGAGCTGGAAAGAACCTAGATGTCCCTCAACAGAGGAGTGGCTACAGAAAATGTGGTACATTTACACAATGGAGTACTATTAATCTATTAAAAACAATGAATTTATGAAATTCTCAGACAAATGGATGGATCTGGAGGATATCATCCTGAGTGAGGTAACTAAATCACAAAAGAAGTCACTTGATATGCATTCACTGTTAAGTGGATATTAGCCCAGAAACTTAGAATAACCAAGATAAAATTTGGAAAACACATGAAACTCAAGAAGAAGGAAGACCAAAGTGTGGATACTTCGTTCCTTCTTAGAATGGGGAACAAAATACCCATGGAAGGAGTTATGGAGACAAAGTTTGGAGCTGAGACAGAAGATAGGATGATCCAGAGACTGCCACACCTGGGGAACCATCCCATAAATAACCACCAAACCCTGACACTATTGCATATGCCAGCAAATTTTGCTGATAGGACCCTGATATAGCTGTCTCTTGTGAGGCTATGCTAGTGCCTGACAAATACAGAAGTGGATGCTCATAGTCATCTATTGGATGGAACACGGGGCCCCCAGTGAAGGAACTAGAGAAAGTATCCAAGGAGCTAAAGGTGTCTGCAACCCTATAGGAGGGATAACAATATGAACTAACCAATACCTTCACTCCTTTTTTCTCCTCTCTCTCTTTTCCACTTTGTCTCTGTCCCCCTTCCGCCCCCACATACAAATAAACCTCTGCCACATGGAACTGCATTGGCCTGGTGTGGTCTGTCTGGACTTGAGCTGCAATTCCAGCACAACACTCCTCCCCTCTCAAATTCCTTCCATGCCCTCCTCCAAAATTTATAGTTTCTTTTTTATTATTGCATACATATATATGTGTGTATATTCATATGCATGTATATGCAACTTACTGAGTCCATTGATGTTGCTTGTACTGTACATGAATCCAGGACCACTTGAGATTAGACATGCAGGATATTGTCCCTGGAGAAGAGTTATTCTCCTTTTCTCAACAACCACTGATCATCTGTAACTCTTCACCTAAGGATGGGACCATATGGATTTTCTCCTGCCCAGATTGGCCTGTCAATTGTTGTTGCAAATGTATGGTCTTGTTCTGGCTACTATATTACTGAGAATTCATGAGTACATTTTCCCTGCTGTGCATAGGATACACTATCTAGCAATAAGTATCCAGGATTTTTATTTTTATTTATGTATGTCCTGTGAGTGTGTGTGTGTGTGTGTGTGTGTGTGTGTGTGTGTGTGTCTCTATCATGTGGTGCATGTACCATTGGCATTAGAGCTGAAAGCAGTTTGCAGCCACTAGAAATGGTTCCCCTGGTAGAGCAGCAAGAGGACTGATGAGCTGCCTCTCCAATTCAAGAGGTATTTTACATGAAAATATTGGAGTGTTGTTAGAACCAGATGCTGCCTTTTGAGTGTTAAATCTTTGTGATTACAGATGATCCAAATGCTGTTACACAGGTCTATTTAGTAAGCATTTAGAAAGTCACGTTCTACAAAATAAATCCAAGATCGCTATCTGGCCCACATGAGGAAAAACCGTCTTTGTGTCTCACTTTTAGCAGCCCTTCCCTGGTTTCATCATCTTCCCCTCAATGATCTACACATTCTACAAAGTATTTCAGGCTGCCAAGGTAGCTGAGCAGGTGAAAGTACTTGCTGTCCAAACTTCACAACCTCAGTTCAACTCCCAGAATCCATAGAGTCAATGAATGTGGTGGTGCACATCTGTAATGCCAGCACTCCTTTTTTTTTTTTTTTTTTTTTTTTTTTTTNGGGGGTGGGGGAGGTGGTGGGTGGGGGAGGTGGGGCAGTGGTAACAGGATGTCAGCACCATCTTAGAATGGGGGCTGAGCCGACTCAGGCGCGGCCCTCTACACTCTCTGAAGTCCTCTACACCACCATCCCACACCCTGCTCCTCTACCTACCCACTCCTACTTCTTGGCCCTGGCATTCCCCTGTACTGGGGCATATAAAGTTTGCAAGACCAAGGGGCCTCTCTTCCCAATTATGACCAACTGGGCCATCTTCTGCTACATATGCAGTTAGAGACACACTCTTATGGGAGGTAGAAACAGAGTATCACCCAGAAGCTTGAAAGTCAGATGGCCTGGAGTAGGCACTATGGCAGAAACAATAAGAAAGATAGTGTGTAAACAAATTAGAAGAGAAAATTAACTCTCCAAAGTTGCCTTTTAATCTCCACACATGTGATACACACACATATACATATTCACACACACATATGAACACACTCATACACACATACACACATTCACACACTCATACATATCTACACTTTCACACACTCTCTCTCACACACACACATTTGTACACTTTCACACATGCATACAAAAACATATTCACATACTCTCTCTCACACACAAACACATATGTACACATATACACATTTACATATACACACAAGCAAATCTTAACATAAAATAGGAGAATTTTTCCTCCTTCTTCACCTCAAAAAGGTTAGTTTCAAATATCCCAAACTTAAAAAAAAAATCTAGAGAACTACCTATAAGCATTTTGGGGAGCAAATTTGAGGTTTTTGTTAAAGAAAGCCAAGAAAGCAAACAAATAGCTTACCAGTTTTAAGTCATGCAGAATCAAATGCTGCACTAAGCCTAGAACAGTTAGGACCACAGTCCTACCCATAAAGGCTCTAGAATTGGTATTACTGTCCTTAGCTCAGAAATGGAGCTCCCAGGAAAAACAAACCACCTCATGCCCTTGGAAGAAGAAAACCCCATACCTGCCATCTTTACATGAATGAATTCTTATCCCCCATCAAGAAAGAAAGACCTATCCTGCCTTGAGGCATCTACCACTGATTCTCTGTGAGAACTGAAGGGTTCATGAGCTAGGGCAGTATGTGGTACTGCAACCAGCTAAGTCAGCAGCCTGTACTTCAGGACTGGCAAAGCAGTCTTTCCCTACTCTTTCACAGTCAGGTTCTAAGACATTTCTATTCCAACTCCTAAAATCTACATCGAGCTGGATTTCTATTCTCCATAGATGTTAGAATCTTTAAATGCATAGATTCATGTGACATGAATTTGTTAGATAAGTCATGGTCTACCACAACCTATGTCCCTACCCTTTATAATCTCTGCTCTCTGCCAGGGAAATTAATCAAACCATTCCTCTCAGTAATAGCTATGCCAGTGCCTGGCAAATACAGAAGTGGATGCTCACAGTCATCTATTGGATGAAACACAGAGCCCCTAAAGAAGGAGCTAGAGAAAGTACCCAAGGAGCTAAAAGGGTCTGCAAACCTATAGGAAGAGCAACAATATGAACTTTCCAGTACCCCTGAGAGCTGTGTCTCTAGGTTGCATATGTAGCAGAGGATGACCTAGTTGGTCATCAATGGGAGGAGAGGCCCTTGGTCTTGCGAAGATCATATGCCCCAGTACAGGTGAATTCCAGGGCAGGAGTGGGTGGGTTGGGGAACAGGGTGGGAGGAGGGTATAGTGGACTTTGGGGATAGCATTTGAAATGTAAAGAAGAAAACATCTAATTAAAAAAAAAAGAAGAAGAAAAATCATTTTATGCATCTATACAGTTCTCAAAGAACTAATAAAAATATGTTAACCATTGGGAGAAAAAAACTTTTAGGAGAGTGGAGTACATCAAGGACCATTCTAAACCCACTGGGTTGAGTTAATGCTGAGGGTCTGGCCCATGATCTAGTGTTTAGTCATTTTTTAGGTCCCTCTGGTGGTGGAAGCCTGTCCTATAAAATCTGGATCTGAAGCTCTGTGGGTTTAGACAACTGCTTTGCAACTCTGCAAGAACAGGACACTGTACACTTTAGTGCTGTGGTTTAGTTGACTGGAGAACGTCTCCCTTGCTCCCAGGTTAGGTTTCCTTGGGCATATTTTTGCTTCATTCATTCAGAATGGCCATATTTCAGTCTTCAAAAGTGTTTTCTCCACAGACTGACAGCCTGAAGATTCTCCTTGATGGTGACTTAAGATTTTCCTAGTAATTCTTTAGTGTTAACTTTATGCTGGTTCCTGATTATAGCATCTTTCTTATGAATTTACTTGCTCATTGAACGAACCCCATGGGGTTGCAGTGATGATTACCCCCATTTCACACAAGACTCTCTCATCTATTGTCATGTGCTACATACCAGAAAAGCAAATATTGTGTTTTAGACTTATCCACATTATATTGTAAATCAACTGAGTTTGTAGGGACCTGAAAGAGGACTCAGACCCAGCTCAGGCAGTTCCTCGGGAGCAAGGGTGTAGAGAGAATCTCTTGTGCCCTCTGTAAAAGCATTAACCTTATCCTGTCACATGAAATTTTGTTTTCATTTTTTTTCTCTTTATTAGATATTTTCTTCATTTACATTTCACATGTTATCCAGAAATTTTCCCTTACACTACCGTGTCCCCGCCCTGCTCCCCTACCCACCCCCTCCCACGTAATGGCCCTGGCATTCCCCTGTACTGGGGCATATAGAGTCTGTATGACCAAGGGGCCTCTCCTCCCGATGATGGCCAACTAGGCCATCTTCTTCCATATATGCAGCTAGAGACATGAGCGCAGGGGGAACTAGGCCCACAATGGAGAAGCTAGAGATAGATCCCTATGAGCTGAAGGGGTCTGCAACCCTAGAAGAGGAACAACAATATGAACTAACCAGAACCCCCAGAACATGTGTCTCTAGCTCTACATATAGCAGAAGATGGCCTAGTCAGCCATCATTGGGTGGAGAGGCCCCTTGGTATTGTAATCTTTATATACCCCAATACAGGGGAACGCCAGGACCAAGAAGTGGGAGTGGGTGGGCAGGGGAACATTCGGGATAATATTTGAAATGTAAATTAAGAAAATATCTAATAAAAACTAATTGATTAAAAAAAAAAGCATTAACCTGTCAATAAAATTCTGATTGGGCAATGAGCTGAGGCAGTATTAGAGGTTGTTTATCCTCTATAGGACAAATTTCACCCCAAAATTCTAAACCTGGTTTTTGAAAGGTTAACAGTAACAGAATATGACCCAAACTGGAACATAGAACAGAAAGAAGACAGTGATTTTCATGTCTGTACACTGAATGGCTGTCCATAACAATTTGTCAAGGTCTAGGGATCTTCTGAGAATGTGTAGCCAGGAAGGGATAAGGAAAGTGAGACAAGGTAACATATCTTACAAAGGTTCTGGATTTACTACAGATGACCAGAGAATCTAGGAATCTCTTATCTCACTCCAAGACAGGCTCTTGGTTCACTGGTGTTCATCCCCTCCACAATGCTGAAGTAGGTAGATATATAGTCTACATTCTTCTGGAGGGCTTCTCAATTGAGCTAATTGCAAAGAATGGAAATCCCTACTGCACACCAATAACAAGTAAAACTAGACTGTGAGTGGTGGCTCATCCTTATAACACCAGCACTTGAGAAGCTGAGGCAGTAGGAGACCTGTGAATGTGAGGCTTCCTGGCCTATATAACAAGTTCCTGGCCAACCTAGGATACAAAAAAAAATATTGTTTCACAAAGAAAAACCAACCAAACAAGAAAGTAGAGTAGAGAACAAATATAAAAGTTCCCTTTGTCTATGGAAGATGCCTAAACTACAGTGAGTATCAAGCCCTACATATATTGTTTCTACTCTACACACATAACTATTATGATATTTGGTTATAAATTTGGTGAAATAAGAGGTTCACAGTAAGAACTAATAATGATAGAAACAGTACTAACAACATACAGCAATAAAATCACCAGCATCATTACAAATGGAGTCATTATTAAAAAAATAAGGATTACATAAGCACAATCATGATGACAATCAGTCTGAGGTTGCCTAAATACTCTGGTATTTACTAAGTGGGAAAATTGTACATACACTGAAGACATGCTGGAAAAAGAGATGATTCTGTCTCAAGCGATATAGTATGGGATGACTCCATTCCTAGTATCTTATACTCGAATCTATTTTCTCTAAACTTTCTTAAAATTTAGTCATTAATGGTGCAGTCAATCCCAACTTTCGGCTCCTACAAATGTGGAGTTTAAAACATGCTTCTATAACAAAATTTTAGGTACAGACTATCTTAGATTGTCCTATAAGATCCTGAGGTCATCTGTCAGTTCTAAAAGGAATTAACAGCCCTCAACTTGACCCCATAAATACTTAAGACATTCTTAAGATCTCCAGGCCTCAATTTAGGAGACTTCAACATAGCACTAACTCTTCATCCACTTGTATATTAATTCTTCTAGATTAAGCTGGGAATGACCCTTGCTCTTACTGACCTCTACCCAAGTTAAGAAATCCATGCTGAAGGGTATAGTGATGCTCAGAGGCCCTTTGTATACACCAATGCCCTTGACTGTGTTCAAAAACAGGTCCGGCCTATGATTTCAAACACAGCAGCAAAATCATTGACAACAGGACTGGGGCTTATAGCTTGATGACAAAATACATACTGAAAATATATCTAGCCCTTGGTTCAATCCCCAGTATCAAGAACAAGGCAAAAACAAAAGCAAATGATCCAGACTTGAGCAAACAAAACACTCAGAAAAATTTAAGTAATTATACTGAGCCATTAGTTTGTTGTTGTTTTTGTTGTTGAATAAAAAAGAGGGCTGACTCTAGCCAGGCAATTAGGTAGCTTAACTAAAGATTTTAATCTATCATTCCTCTCCTCTAAATCTAGTACTTCAGACTAATCCCCAGCTCTGTAGCAGAACACCTGCAATGGGATCTATCCCTCTTCCAGCCTATATACATGGCTAAGTATCAATTCCCAATGCTTAGAAACACATTTTACCTAGAACACCCAGCAGCCTCACCTATCAGGATCCCAGAAGTATTCCATACCAGGAAACGCACAGCCACCACACATGGCAAACAAACAAACAAACACCCCAAGAAACAAAATATTCACCCAACAAAGAAAGTCAAGATATAGGCACCTAAAATTATAATCTTCCCAAACCCAAATACCTACACCCCAGTGTAAAAACACAAAAACAGCCAGGAAAATATGTCTCAACTAAACCCAGCAGCATTTCCACAGTAGTCTCTGAGTATCACATCACATCTGAAGCACAAGGACCTTAAGACAGCCATTATGAATGTAGTAGATCTCTTTAAAGAAGAAATTCCTTAAAGAAATCTATGAAAACACAGTGAAAGGAAATGAATAAAACTCTTCAAGACCAGAAAGTGAAAATAAAATAAAAAAAGAAAACCCAAACTGAGGGAAATGTATAAATAAAAGTTTTAGGAACTTGAAAAAGATCTTCAGAGGCAAGTCTCACCAACAAAATATAAGAGATAAAAGAAATTAAATCTCAAGCATCTAAGACACAATAGAAAAAAATGGATACTTTCATCAAAGAAAATGTTAAATTTAAAAAACTTTTGTCATAAAATATCCAAGAAATCTGGGACAGTGTGAATAATAGATAAGAGAGAGAGAGAGAGAGAGAGAAAGAGAGAGAGAGAGAGAGAGAATGAATGCAGATCAAAGGCACAAAAATATTTTTCATTGAAGTCATGTATGAAAATTTCCCTAAAAAGAAGATGCCTATCAAGGTACACAAAACATACAGAACACCAAATAAACTGGACTAGAAAACAAAGTCCTGCCGGGTGTGGTGGCGCATGCCTTTAATTCCAGCACTCAGGAGGCAGTGGCAGGCAGATTTCTGAGTTTGAGGCCAGCCTGGTCTACAAAGTGAGTTCCAGGATAGCTAGGGCTATATAGAGAAACCTTGTCTCGAGGAAAAAAAAAAAAAAAAGAAAGAAAAAGAAAAAGAAAAAAAAAGAAAAGAAAAGAAAACCAAGTCCCCTCAGCACACAATACTCAAAACACTAAATATAATGAACAAAGAAAGAATATTAAATGCTCTGAGGGATAAAGACCAAGTACCATGAAAAGGGAGACCTATTAGAATTTCTCTTGACTTCTCACTGAAGGCTCTAAAAGTGAGAGGGGCTTGGACATGTGTGCTTCAAACTCTTAAGAGACCAAAGGTGCCAGCCCAGACTACTATAATCAATACTACTATAGTTAAATTACTATAACTGAGAAATAAGACAATAATATTCTACAATAAAACAAAATTTAAACAATATATATGTGCAAACCCAGCTCTACAGAAGGCTCTAGAAGGAAAATTCCATCCTAAAGAGTTTAATGACACCAAAGCAGACACAAGGAATGATTAATCCTAGACCAGCAAATCAAAAAGAGAAACACACACACACACACACACACACACACACACACACACACACACTAACGGGTACCACAAAAGCAAAAAACAGAAATCAACAAACACTGCTCATTGATATCTCTCAACATCAGTAGTCTCAGTTCCCCAATAACATAGACTAATAGAATGGATGCAAAACCAGGATCCATTCTTCTGCTGTTTCCAAGAAATGAACCTTAACCTCCAGTCTAGACATCAGCTCAAGGGTAAAAGGATGGAAAAGATATTTCAAGCAAGTTACCTAATGAACAATCTGATGTAGCTATTTTAATATCCGACTTTCTGTTAGTCTATGTCTTTTATTGGGGAATTGAGTCCATTGATGTTAAGAGATAACAAGGTAAAGTAATTGTTATTCCCTATTATTTTTGTTGTTACTGGTGGTATTATGTTTGTGTGACTATCTTCTTTTGGATTTGTTGAATGCCAGGCCAGGTTACTATACCAAACAAAACTCTCAATAACCATAGACAAGGAAAACAAGATATTTCATGAAAAAAACAAATTTATACAATATCTTTCCATAAATCCAGTCAACACACACACACACACACACACACACACACACACACACATGCACATAGCTGTTCATGCATGCACACATGCACAGATAGATACTGTTAAAAATTGCTTCCCAGAAAAGAATTCCATTTGATTCTTTATACTAGAGCCTGTCAGGGACAGCATCATGAAACTACAAATAAATCCTACCTGGCATAATTTTATTAATTATACCTTTATTAATCAACAGAAAACAGACATGGTAGAGATATCACTATTTAGAAAATTACTAAATTGGACTAGTAGAATTAAACCACATTTTATTTTCTAGTCACCATGAAGCATTATCTTTGCAAACCATCTTACCCAGAAGCATCTCCGTCAGTACTGAGAATCCCTGAAGTCTGGTTCTCTTCTATGTTCAGAGTCTAAGGTTCAGAAAAATGCTTCTGAAGACTAAGGCCTCTTGTCCAGACACTGAGAGCAGCTTTCTGACTAAACATCCTCTTGTGCCTGTTTCATTTGCTTTGCCTCTGAAATTTTACAACCAAACAGGTGAAGGAATTGAATTTTAGATCCACGATCTAAAAATGGAAGTAGAAACAATAAGGATATCACAAAGGGAGACAATTCTGGAGGTAGAAAACCTCACCAACAGAATACAAGATATAGAAGAGAGAATCTCAAGTGCAGAAGATACCTTAGAAATCATTGACACACAGTAAAAGAGAATGAAAGATGCAAAATGCTCCAAACCCAAAACATCCAGGAAATCTAGGGCATAATGAGAAGGCCAAACCTAAGGAAAATAGGTATAGAAGAGAGTGAAAATTTCAAATTAAAGGGTCAGTAAACATCCTCAACAAAATTATAGAAGAAAACTTACCTAACTTAAAGAAAGAGATGCCTATGAACATACAAGAAGTCTACAGAACTTCAAATAGACTGGCCCAGAACAGAAATTTCTCCCATCACATAATATTCAAAGTACCAAATGCACAAAACAAAGAACGAATACTAAAAGCAGTAAGGGAAAAAAGGTTAAGAAACATATAAAGGCAGACCTATCAGAATTACACCAGCTTTCTCATCAGAGACAATGAAAGCCAGAAGATACTGGGAAGTTGTCATAGAGATCCTAAGAGAATATAAGTGCCAGGCCAGGCTACTATATACAGCAAAACTCTCAATTACCATAGATGAGGAAACCAATGTATTCCATGACAAAACCAAATTTATACAATTCTTTCCATAAATCCAGCCCTTCAAAGGATAATAGATGGAGAACTCCAACACAAGGAGGGAAACTATGCCCTACAGAAGCAAGAAAGTAATCTTTCAACAAACCTAAAAGAAGATAGCCATGTGAACAAAATTCCAAGTCTAGCAACAAAAATAGCAGTAAGCAATAATTACTTTCCCTTAATATCTTTTAAAATCAATAGATTCAATTCCCAAATAAAAAGACGTAGACTAACAACCTGGTTACATAAACAGAACCCAATATTTTGATGCATACATGAAACCCAGCTCAGGGACAAAAACAGACACTACCTCAGAGTGAAAGGCTGGAAAACAGTTTTCCAAGCAAATGGTCCCAAGAAACATGCTGGAGTAGCCATTCTAATATCGAATAAAATTCACTTTCAACCTAAAGTTATTAAAAAAGATAAGGAGGCACACTTCATACTCATCAAAGGTAAAATCCACCGAGATGAACTCTCAATTCTGAGCATCTATGCTCCAAATGCAAGGGCATCTACATTCATAAAAGAAACCTTACCAAAGCTCAAAGTACACATTGCACTACACACAATAGTAGTGGGAGATTTCAACACCCCACTCTCATCAATGGACAGATCATGTAAACAGAAACTAAACAGAGACCCAGTGAAACTAACAGATCAAACAAATGAATTTAACAGATATCTACAGAATATATTATAATAAAAAGAAGGATATAACTTCTTCTCAGCACCTCATGGTACCTTCTACAAAATTGACCATATAATCAGTCACAAAACAGGCCTCAACAGATACAAGAAGATTGAAATAATCTCATGCATCCTATCAGATCACCACAGACTAAGGCTGATCTTCAATAACAACATAAATAATAGCCCACATACAAGTGGAAGCTGAACTACACACTACTCAATTATAAATTGATCAAGGAAGAAATAAAGAAAGACATTGAAGACTTTTCAGAGTTTAATGAAAATGAAGCCACAACATATACAAAGGTATGGGACACAATGAAAGCAGTCTTAAGAGGAAAACTCATAACTGAGTGCCTCCAAAAGGAAACTGTAGAGCGCATACGCTGGCAGCATGACAACACACCTGACAGCTCTGGAACAAAAAGAAGCAAATTTACCCAAGAGGAGTAGATGGCAAGAAATAATAAAACTCAGGGCTGAAATCAGTCAAGTGGAAACAAAAAGAACTATAAGAAAAATCAACCAAACCAGGGGCTGGTTCTTTGAGAAAATCAACAAAATAGGTGAACCCTTACCAAGACTAACTAGAGGACACAGAGACAGTATTTTAATTAACAAAATCAGAAATGAAAAGGGAGACATAACAAGAGAAACTGAGGAAATTAAAATTTTCATCAGATCATACCACAAAAGCCTATATTCAACAAAACTGGAAAACCTGGATGAAATTGACAATTTTCTAGACAGATACCAGGTACCAAAGTTAAATCAGTATCAGATTAATGATCTAAACAGTCCCATATTCCCTAAAGAAATAGTCATTAATAGTCTCCCAAACAAAAATACCCCAGGACCAGATGGGTTTAGTGGAGAGTTCTATCAGACCTTCAAGGAAGACCTAATACCAATGCTCCTCAAACTATTTAACAAAACAGTTGATAAAAATAGCAACAGATGTTCTATACCCAAGTCGTTCTATGAAGCCACAATCATTCTGATACCTAAACCACACAAAGACACAACAAAGAAAGAAAACTTCAGACCAATTTCCCTTATGAATATTGATGCAAAAATACTCAATAATATTCTTGAAAGCTGAATCCAAGGGCACATTAAAATGATCATCCATCATGATCAAATAGGCTTCATCCCAGGGATTCAGGGATGGTTCAATATATGAAAATCCCTCAACATAATCCACTATATAAACAAACTCAAAAAAAGCCAAATGATCATCTCATTAGATGCTGAGAAAGCATTCCACAAAATCTAACACTCATTCATGATAAAAGCCTTGAAAATATAAGGAATTCAAGGCACATACCAAAGCAAAATAAAAGCAATTTACAGCAAACCAGTAGCCAACATCAAACTAAATGGAGAGAAACTTGAAACAATCCCACTAAAATCAGGGACTAGACAAGCCTGCCCACTCTTTCCCGACCTATGCAATATAGTACTTTAAGTCTTAGCCAGAGCAATTAGAGAACAAAAGTAGATCAAAGGGATACAAATTGAAAGGAAGAAGTCAAAATATCACTATTTGATGACATAATTCTATCCTTATGTGACCCCAAAATTTTATCAGAGATCTCCTAAACCTGATAAACAACTTCAGCAAAGTAGCTGAATGTAAAATTAACTCAAACAAGTCAGTGACCTTCCTCTATACAAAAGATAAACAGGCTGAGAAAGAAATTAGGGAAATGACACCTTTCACAATAGTCACAGATAACATAATATACCTGAGTGTGACTCTAACTAATCAAGTGAAAGATCTGTATGATAAGAACTTCAAGTCTCTGAATAAGGAATTTGAAGATCATAAAAGATAGAAAGATCGCCCATGCTCATGGATATGCAGGATTAATACAGCAAAAATGGACATCTTGCCAAAAGTTACCAACAGATTCAATGCAATCTCCATCAAAATTCCAACTCAGTTCTTCACAGAGTTAGAAAGAGTAATTTTCAAATTCATCTGGAATAACAAAAAACCTAGGATAGTGAAAACTATTCTCAACAATAAAGAACCCCTGGTGGAATCACCATGCCTGACCTCAAGCTATACTACAGAGCAATTGTGACAAAAACTGTACGGTACTGGTACAGTGAAAGACAGATAGATCAATGGAATAGAATTGAAGACCCAGAAATGAAGCCACACACCTACAGTCAGTTGATCTTTGACAAAGGAGCTAAAACCATCCAGTGGAAAGAAGACAGCATTTTTAACAAATGGTGCTGGCTCAACTGAAGGCTAGTATGTAGAAGAATGCAAATCGATCTATTCTTGTCTCCTTGTACAAAGCCCAATTCCAGTTGATCAAGGACCTCCACATAAAATGAGATACACTGAAACTTATAGAGGAGAAAGTGGGGAAAAGCCTTGAACACATGGGCACAGGGGAAATTTTCCTGAACAGAACACCAATCTTGTGCCATAAGATTAAGAATCTACAGATGGCTGGGCCGGGCATGGTGGCACATGCCTTTAATCCCAGCACTCTCGAGGCAGAGGCAGGCGGATTTCTGAGTTCGAGGCCACCCTGGTCTACAGAGTGAGTTTCAGGATAGCCAGGACTGCACAGAGAAACCCTGTCTCAGAAAAAAAAAAAAAAGAATCTACAAATGGGACCTCATAAAATTGTAAAGCTTCTCTAATGCAAAGGACACTGTCAATAAAACAAAAAGGCAACCAACAGATTGGGAAAAGATCTTTATCAATCCTAGATCTGATAATGGGCTAATATCCAATATATACAAAGAGCTCAAGAAGTTAGACTCCAGAGAAACAAATAACCCTATTAAAACTGGGGTACAGAGCTAAACAAAGAACTCTCAACTGAGAAATCCGAAGGGCTGAGAAGCACCTAAAAAAAGTGTTCAATATCCTTTGTTATCAGGGAAATGCAAATCAAAACAACCCTGATATTCCACCTCACACCAGTCAGAATGGCTAAGATCAAAAACTCAGGTGACAGCAGATGCTGGCGAGGATGTGGATAAAGAGGAACACTCCTCCATTGCTGGTGGGATTGCAAGCTGGTACAACCACTCTGGAAATCAGTTTGGTGGTTCCTCAGGATATTGGACACAGTACTATCCTAGGACCCAGCAATACCACTCCCAGGCATATACCCAGAAAATGCTCTAACAGTTAATAAGGACACATGTTCTATTATGTTCATAGTAGCCGTATTTATAATAGCCAGAACCTGGAAAAAAACCAGATGTCCCTCAGCAGAGGAATGGATACAGAAAATGTGGTATATTTGCACAATGGAGTACTACTCAGCTATTAAAAAAATAATGAATTTATGAAATTCTTAAGCAAATGGATGGATCTGGAGGATATCATCCTGAGTGAGGTAACCCAATCACATATGAACACAACATGATATGTACTCACTGATAAGTGAATATTAGCCCAAAGCTCAGAATACCCAAGATACAATTCACAAAACACATGGAACTCAAGAATAAGGAAGACTAAAGTGTGGATATTTCTATCCTTAGTAGAAGGGGGAACAAAATACTCATGGAAGGAGTTACAGAGACAAAGTATGGAGCAGAGACTGAAGGAATGACCATCCAGAGACTGCCCTACCTGGGGATCCATCTCATATACAATCACCAAACCCAGACACTATTGTTGATGCCAATAAGTGTTTGCTGGTAGCAGCCTGTTAGCTGTTCCCTACCAGGCTCTGCAAGTGCCTGACAAATACAAAAGGAGATGCTCACAGCCATCCATTGGACTGAGCAAGGTGTCCCCAATGAAGGAACTAGAGAAAGGTCCCAAAGAGTTGAAGGGGTTTATCTTTCCATAGGAGGAACAACAATATGAACTAACCAGTATCCCCAGAGCTCCCTGGGACTAAATCACCAATCAACGAAAACACATGGTGGGACTCATGACTCTAGCTGCATAGGCAGCAGAGGATGGCCTAGTCTGCCATCAATGGGAGGAGATACCCTTAGTCTTATGAAGGTTCTATGCCCCAGTGTAGGGGAATGCCAGGGCCAAGAAGCTTGTGTGGGTTTACTGGTGAGCAGGACAAGGGGGTAGATGATAAGGGGAAGGGGTTTTCAGAGGGAGACCAGGAAAAGGGATCACATTTGAAATGTAAATAAAGAAAATATCTAATAAAAATAGATAGATAGATAGATAGATAGATAGATAGATAGATAGATAGATAGATAGATATGATTTATTAGAGTGGCTATCTCACACTGAAAAGCCAAAAGACTGATCCATCAGATTGGTTATTACAGCAGTCTGGTGCTGAAAGACTGGAAGGGTCCTGAAGAGTTACGGGTCTTCAATACTGAGGATCCTAAAGAAGCTGGCTCTAATCCCAGGCAAGTGACAGGACAAATGAGTTCACCAGTGATAGCAAAGGCCAAGCAAACAAACCTGCTCTTCTGACACTGCTCAAGCATCGCCTTGGCTGTCCTTTGACTACAGTGTAGGAGCTGAATTGGCTTCCTTGCCTAGATTCAATATCCACCACTTTATTACATTAGCAATCTTCCTGCAGTATCCAACCATGCTGTGACAGTTTTCATTTTTATGTAGCTATTTTCCTAATGATCTAGAAAATTCCTTCATCTCTCTCTCTCTACCCAAGTAAGACAATTCTTATGCTGTCTTCTCATTTTCTCAACAAAGAATCTTCGGAAGACTTTTAGCAGTTATTATTGGTGCCCACATGGGCACTTAAAGCTCTCTTGTAGGAGACATTGATAAGTGATCAGTTTTCAATGCATTTTGTAAGAACTCTAACCGACGGCACGTGGTCCCCACTCAAAAACAGAACTAGCTACAACACAAGCGTTTTCAGTGACAAATAAATATCCTAAAGGTGTCCCTTCCCTTAGTTTTTATTAGTTCAAGTGAACTTAATGTTTAGAAGCACAAATATGCCACAATTTTAATCCTTTTCTATTATTTTAATTCATTAGATCCTAAGGCATATAAAATATCACTGAATCTGGGCTCATACTCACATAAGTTAGAATCATTTCCATGTGTGCACTTATTGAAAAAACCAAATACAGTGAATAATTCACTATTACCTCCTACACTGAATGAGGATGATGGTGATGATGATGATGGTGGTGGTGTTGATGGTGTTGGTAATGATAATAATAATGTAATAGGAAGTTGAAACAGCAAACTGACTCAGACTAGATGGACCCAGGAGTGCAGACAGATCAGAACTCCATCTTCCTTTTTCAGCTCTTTCTCTGTGGTGGCTAAGGGTCATTTCCAGCTTGCCTCATCCTTAAAGCTACTGAACTCAGTGAGGAGAGCTTCCCCTTTCCAAATTCTAAAGATAACCTCAGGGTGAACTCTGATTGGCAAATTTAATCATCCTTGAAATTAACAGCCTGTAAGTATCCAAATTATGTCTACTATTTTCATTTTGTTTGGGGTTTACCTTTGTTTGAGACAGGGCTTCCTGTAGCACAAAGATTGCCCTTGTGCTATGTTACTTAGGATGATCTCAAAGTTCTAATCCTACCACTGCTTCATAAGTGCTAGGACAATAGGCATGTACCATTATGTACAGTTTATTTAATGCTAGAAATCAGACTCAGGGCTTCATGCATTCTAGGAGTGCAATCTACCAGCTGAGCTACATTCCTAGCTCCTGATTTTAGGAGCTTTTGTCTTTTACTATTATAAACAATGCAGCAATAAAAGATAGCTAATAACTTAGATGATGTATAAGCACTCTATTAATGACAAGGGAAAAGTACAAACAGTAACTGTTAAAAATACTTCAGAACATCCCTTGGTCAAATAATAGAAAAAAAAAAAGATTATGGATTCCAATCAGGCCTAAAACACTTAAGAGAGACTTACCATCTGGAACTAATGACTATATCACCAGAAGGCAATAGGTCAAGGAGCTGAGAAAACACAGCTATGATTATGATAACCACCCACACTGATTTAAATGCTCATCCTGAAAATGTCTACAATGGAAACACTCCAATATTAACCAGAGAATAGGAATCAGAGCTTTTCAAAAGTATTACCATCATATTTCCCATGTGTAGATATTTATTGCAACCATACTTAACTCTTTCAAAAGATAATAATAACTGTATGTGTGGAGTAATTGTACTAAAGTAGTCCCTGTCCAGGCATCATTTGCAAAAGCTATAGTATTCAAATATGATTTTTAGGTGCCAAGAATTTGCTTCAAACAAAATTGTATATAGAATTATAATAAATAAAATAAGTAAGATGCTATAAAGATGGTTCAATGATTAAGAGTATTTACTGCTCTTCCAGGGACATGAGTTCAGTTCCTATCACCCACATGAGTTGGCTCACAACTGCCTATAACTCTAGCTCCAAGGTCCAACAACTCTCTTCTGTCCTCTTCGAACACCTGTCTTCATGCATACATAACCCCTCCTACACACACAATGATTAAAAATAAATCTTGATAAAGTAAAATATGTTCAAATGGGATAATAGATCAACTACTGGAATGGAAGGCTAAGAGCTATGGAAGGGAGTGGAGAGCAGGATACAGACATGGCAACCCAGCCCTCTCCCACTTGGTGGGCCTACAGGAGTGTCAATGAAACCCAGGGGCTCAGAAAAGAACAGTGTAAATCTGACAGATCTCAGCACCAGGCTCTTGACTACTATTGTAAGGTAGATTATATGATTCAATTTCTTACATACACGAATGTGAAAGAGCTCATTTAAAACAATACTATATGTTCTAAGACTCTATTCAAATAGCAATGACCCAAAACAACTACTCACATTATAATTGGAAGGGAGCATAGCAAGTATTTTGATCTGTTATGTACTAGCCACTTATGCCAATTGCCTATGTGCATATTCATTTTTAAATATCTATAGTAGTATTTTCCTGGAGTTAGGGAAAGGGGGCAGGGGATAAACAGTCATTGAGTGCTGTATAGGATGAAAGCATTGTTTCGTTTTTGAGACATGGTTTCTCTGTGTAGCCCTGGCTGTCCTGGAACTCACTCTGTAGACCAGGCTGGCCTCGGACACTTGAAAACAACAAAAACAAAACAAAACAACAACAACAAAAAACAACAAGCAAACAAAAAGAGCATCCCCTTCAGTTCCTTCAGCCCTTCCCCTATCTCTCCTTTTGGGGTCCCCAGGCTCAGTCTGATAGTTGGCTGTGAGTATCTATGGAGGAGAAACTGAGAAGGTGGACAACATTAGAAATGTAAATAAGTAAAATAACCAATATAAAGGAGCATTCTACAAAGTTGCACTCCTAATATTGTCCAAGCTATTTTAAAATAGCATGTGATTTAAAAACTGATTCAAAAACTAATATACCATGTACTTTGAGGAGACTGTAATAACCATGGTAACAATAAATAAAAATTAAAGTGCTTACTACATGGTGGGCATATTGTTAGGGACTTTACAATAACTTTCCTACTAAGTCCTCATTACAACAAGTACATACACTTATGTTTTTTTCAGAAGAGAAAATGGTAAAATAACTTGTCCAAATTATAAAGGTTGTGAATTCTAGACTCAAACTGAAATTCATTATTCAAAGACTTCTACTATAACAATAATTTTCTAGTGTTTCTCATGAGTAAGTGAATGTGCACTTATATTTTAATCAGATAAAAAAATAAAGATTAAAATTAAACAAGACCTGAATTTTCTATACTATGTGCCTAGGCAGCAAAACAGGGGAACCTGACACAACCCAACAGTGGATCCATTAAAGGGTTGAGGTGGGCTGTAAGGCCTTTTATTCTTAACCAGGACAAGTGTCTTTGAGGTCACGCTGCCCTGCAGTCCCCTTCTCCAGGCAGAAGAGGCATGCTTCCCCATAAGTTCAGTTCATGCCCTCCAAGGCACCAGACCTAGAGCTATAGGTCAGAAATATGACTACTATTGGCCAGATCTGACCTTTTCTTATTTTTGAGACCCTGACTTCCTGCCTTTTCACCTCTATCCCCCTTTGGTTACCTGCAATAACTGCCTGCAAATAGCATTCTAAGAATGATATGTAAAGTCATAAAACTCACAGTTACCATTTCAAAACTGAAGGCAAGGCTGCTACAAGAATCAGGTGGAGTCCAGTTAAGAAGCAACTTTAGAGCCTCCTTCATTCCTGGCAGACCAGAGGACAAACCATGGTGAAATCAACAAAGACAGACTCTAAAGCTCTTCATTTTCTTCCAATATCATCCCCTGAGAAGCTGACCTGGCTTCTCTACCTTGGTGGCAGTTTGCCCTGAGATTTGCTATACTATTCCCTCCCCTGTCACCCATAGCCTGAGACAAATAGAATAAATTGGGAAGTAAGAGAGACCCAGACTCTATCCTGCTGGGTCTCTCTTAACATGCTGGGTGAATTAGATTTCTTTCTCAGGGGAAAGCTTTGCCCTGGATATAAGAGATTTAGGGTCTGCCTCATGAGATAAACACAAAGCTTCAGTGAGTGATGATTAAGCAGTTCTTAGCTCTGGACACTTAGCATGCTTTTACTATATACTATAGTCTTCTAAATTCAAAATCCAAATGCTTCCTAAATGGCCAGAAGTTATTGAATTGACTCGAAAGGTTAGGAGAAGACAAGGACCCTGCAAGAAAACAAGCATAGGCATTTTACTGACTTTGGCAATATAAGTTAAGAAGGGCAGGAGTTTGAAAACAGGTTGCAACAATTGGTATAGAATGCAGGTAAGAAGGGAGTTCTCGTTTATCCTACTGAAATATATAACTCATGATAAACAAAATGCAGACAACCAATGTTCCTTCACTGAGAGAAAGAACACATTCATAATTCAAGATGTACTAGAAGAAAACATGGAAAGGAATCACACAGAAAGGGCTCTGCAGCTTTCTGAAAAAGAATTCCTAGTTCTGTGGTAGGAAGAACATTGGGTTGCCTCTCTACTCAGTCACAGGTCCCTAAACATCCTCCTGCCCTACCAATCTTCCCTTGCCTTCTGTTTTCTGGTTCTGAAATTAAATGAATAACTTGGAAGTTAAAATTCAGTCACTGGAGACCTACCTGTACTTCCCTGCAAGGACTTCAGAGCAAGAGCTCAGAATTCACATTTTCAGCATGCTGTTGCTCTCTCCGGATCAAACATTATTTTGAAGAGTGGCACCATAATTCCATCCTTTCTTAATGTCTTCAGAGATTTCAAGGCTCACCTATAATTTGAGGATAAGAATTCTACCTCCTAGCATTCTCATAAAGTTAATAGATTAACAATCAAAGTGTTCATAGTAGTTTCTATTATATATTAAGACACTTGTGGATGAGAGCTAGAAAATCATAATCCTAAAAATGACTTCAACAAGAATATACTCAGCAGTCTGTGACACCCCCACATTTGCTTCATCCAACTCATGTGGTCCCTCAATACTGGTCATTTTCTCTTCAGCACAAAACGAATAAGTCCTGTGCTCATTAGGACATACTGCCATGCTATATTAAAAGCAATTGGGATCACCTACAGATACGGCTTATACACAGCCCTTTTTTTTTAAGTATTCTCTATGTGCTAGAAAATTAAGCAGCTCACAAGCATTCTTTCTGTTACCCTTACAACATTCCTACAATGCCAGACTACTATGAGAAAAATGGGCCTGTAAGAGTCCCCAACCATCTTACATATATATTACTTTGTGTTCTACAACTTTCCAGTCAAAACTGGGATTTGGACCTACTAAGCCATCTAATTGCAAAACCCGAGCTCTTCACCACCTTAATCCTAAAGACTGAAATCCTAAGGACAACAGACTGCATCTTCCAGTCATTCCATCTGGCAGCAGCTGCTGGAGTACAAGATTCTGAGGTATAATTACTCTTAGTCAAGGAAAGGATTATTGGAATTGATTAGGAGTGTCTAGCTGCCATTATAGCTAGGGACAATGCATGGAACTGATATTTTCAGCCCTTGAATTTTGCTATAGCAACACAGATGGTGGTAAAGATCTAACTTCATCAAAAATTATGTTTAAATACACACAAATCGGGTGACTGGTGACTTCAAATCTGGGCTTCTCTGCCATCATCATTTAATACGCCCACAGGTGAAGGCAAACTGCAATGTGACTAGGCCACATCTGAAGATGATCCAAAGTCATTTCTCTTTGGCTTTAGAGTTCCAGATGGGCTACAGTTCTTTAAACTTGTCTCTAGTGCAACTGGCATCACTGATAAGTTTCTGGACAGGGCATGTAGATTTCAAAAGGAAAAAAGATATATTATTAGACTGAAACCTTAAAAAGTGTTGATCTTCTATTTTCTATTTGTCAATATTTCTAATTTTTCAAATGTCAATGCATAAGAAAGCTGCTATGGGATTTGTTTAAATTGCATGTTTCTAAATCTCCACCTGGAAAATTCTAATACAGAGAGCTAGGGTTGAATCTGGCAGAATATATTCAAATATTGCTAATATTTAGGAATAAATAGCATTGGTCCAAGCTTAAGCACACCATGTCTGGGAAGAGTCCTTGTGAAAAAGATTTTGTTATTAGGCTATGGTGGTCTCCTTGCAATCTGTGATGTTGTCAATTTGTTGCATGTTGTGAAAATGAACATTTGCAAGTCCACGTTGGTTCTGACAACTCCCAGATGTTTCACAACTTGGTAGCAATTAAAAAACAAAAACTTAAAATACTACTGTTAATTTCACAAAAAATATGACTTATCTTAACAGTATGATAGATATATATGCGCATATATATGTATATATATATATGTATATATATGTATATATATATTACATAGTATATATATTATATATGTATATATGGGAGAAAGTAGGTCCTCTATGTAACAGAGAGTGCTTACTCTGTGGCTAAGCCAGGCTCAGTATACAAATGGCTTCAGATTGCTTTCAGATAATTCTTCAAACTCTCCCTGTCTACTCTCCTTAACTGATGGGAAGATACAGTGTATCAGGGAGACTTGCTATTTGATGGCAGTGGAGTCAAGTTCCTGCTTAGATACATATTGTCCCTTAAAAGCAAGAATTGAATCCTTCTGTCACCAACACCAATAAAACAGGAATCCAAATTTGATTAAACTGTCATTTTACTGAAAGTAGGAGTGCCAGGCATTTGAGGTCAGTCTGGGCTACAGTGCTAGTATTAGGTCAGTCAGGGCTAATAAAAACTTGTCAAAAAACCAAACCAAAACAAACAAACAAAAAACTTGTCTCAAAAAGAAAAAGTTAGTGACAAATGTGGCTTAATAAGATTAAAGTTCCAATTGCTTTTTGCTTCAACTCATATTTAAGTATGTTTAAGTTTCTGAGTAGACGGTGGGAGAATGTATGTGAAATGAATTTATGTAAAATGAAAGTACGCAGGAGATACGGGAAGAAGGACAGGCACAGTTATTAGGAAACAGGAAGTATTTGCCCCATATCAGTTCTGCCTATAACTGAAGGGTGGCCTTGGCTTTAGCATGGATTTGTTCAGTATTTTCATAAATACAATGGAGACTTGGACTGTAGGAACAGACAGCAGATGTCCTAACTCAGAAAACAAGCAGTCTCGAAGCTGGCTTTAGAGACTCAGCTCTCATTCTGCCTTAATGACATCAAGCATACTGCAGATAAAGCTGTAGTTTATTAAGAAATGTTTAAGGAAAAAAGGAAGGGAAAGCCCAAAGCTGCTGCTGCATTGGGGGAATTATTTGATGCCATTTGTCTTTGTGACACCAAGGAGAAGCACAAGGAGATTCAGCAGCTACATTTAGTTTGTAATGACCTTTCACCTCTGTTGACCTCTGACCTAGCTGTTTTAATCACACAGATACAGGAGCTGGACAGGGTAATGTTTCAGGAGGCAATTCTCCTTGGTAGTGCAGTGGGAGTAAAAGAGATTGAAAATAAAATTTTTCCACTAAGACAAATGGCAGCGGAGCTGCAGCTGACAAAGGGTTAACAGAGCTTCAGGTCCTGCTGCCCTTAGCTATTTAATTGTTGCAAGCCAGGGAAGTAGTTGCAGGCCAGAGCTTTGCTACAGAAGCCTCATTTGTCAAAGACCTGTCAGAAAGTGGCTCTAACTAAATGGATTTATACAGAAACCAAGAATTGGGTTTGTTTCCCAAATGCAAGTGACTTGAACCCTCTTGACTTGTCCCTTGAAAGAAATTCTCTACAAAATTCCCTTTCATATATTAATACATCATTACCCCAATGCAAAAATAAACATACCACAAAGAACAGGTGGCCTATGAAAATTCTGTGTGTGTGTGTGTGTGTGTGTGTGTGTGTGTGTGTGTGTGTGTGTGTGAAGCAGGGACTTTAAACTTGAGCATGTGATTACAATCCCCAGGGAAACCTGCTTAACCTATTGCTAATTCCACCTCGTCCTCTTGGAGTAGGTCTGGGTAGGGTCCAGAATTAGAATTCTAACAGTTTCTAAGTTATACTGAAACTTTTTTGTTCTGAACTGCTTGAGAGACCCACTGTCCTAATCACCCACTGTCCTTTTAACTGAACACTGCTTCTCTCTGTGTTAACAGTTTATACTCATGAACATACACACCACCGTAAACAAGTTCTACAAAAACACCAAATATTAACAGATATTTGGAATACTCCCTGTGTATCTGTCATATAAACCCTTCGAAGCTCACATCATTGTCTCAATTAGAAATTCAATCAGCCCAAACCCAACTCTCAAGCGTGTGTCCTTAAGTATTTTTCTACCTGATTGTGTCCAAATTAACTGGCCTCAGACTGATGATGACTGTAATGGCCCATCAGGTAAAGTGCTTGTGATATGAGCAAGCTGAGTGTGAGTCCTAGAGTCTGCTAACAGTGGAGAGAGAGAATTAACTCCACAGGGCCATCCTCTGACCCAGTGAGGCACTGGCACTTATGCCCATACACAAGTCATATCTTCATGTACCTAGGCACACACACACAAATAGTAAAGGTTTAAAAATTGACTGGCCTTCAAGTATCTTGAGTCAATGTCATATATAGATAGCCGTCTGTGCTGTATCATCTAGATTCATCTCTGCCCATACTGTAACATGCATTAAGAGATGCTCTTAAGCTTTAGGAACCAATGCATTACAAGTCATTCTCAAATCTAGATGTGGGAGGCGAAACCCAGGGGACCTGACTAAGATGCAGATAGCTCCACTCTCAATTTCTTCTCCCAGTACTACTGCTTGCTCTCCCTCTAGCAATCAGTCTTCTTGCTCTTCCTGGAATATAATGAACATTTTCCCACCTTTGCCCCTGCTATTGTCTTTGTAACATTACCACATTGGCTTGTTCCTTTGCTCTAGTTAGGCCTTTGCTCCCATAGATATTATCTCTTCAGAGAATAAGTGAATTAGCTAAAATATCTTCACTTTGCCTTACCTACTGTTACTGGATATGATATTATATATGGCAGATATATACATATATATGACACATATATACATGTATATGTCATATATATGTATTCATGTGACAAATATATATATATATATATATATAAAAACATAAACACACACATATACATATTTGTACCAATTCTGATTCTAAACAGAAGAGTATAACTTTTCTATCTCCTTATGTTACTTGGAACAACAATAACAAAATGTTACTCAAGAAATTTTGAAAAATCAACCTGCCCCCAAAAGTATTCCAGTTCTTCCTGGATATGCAAGGACCACAAGATAAGCCAGGTCCCTGACCTACAAAGCCCAGAACAGTCTTGAGCAGACTAAGGTCCATGTAAATGTCAAATGTAAGCACCACCGTTTTTGTTGTGGTGGTGATGGTTATGGGGATACTAGAAGTGGGATTTGGTGATTTGTTGTTTGTTTGTTTGTTCGTTCATCTTGGTCATTGCCAATGGAAATAGAAACAAGAGATAACATATACCCATAGTTCCTAAGGCTTAGAGAAAATCAGAACTGGCTGGAGGGGATTGTCAGAACATGCAATGCTGCTGTTCAGCTTCTGACCCAGCTTATCTCAAACGAAGCTAAAGACACAAGTTCTCAAGTGATATCAGAAATGCTGGTCTGGGGTCCATATTTTAAGGACTATCATTTTAGAATAAACATGTCTATGATTATAACATCTTTTCTCATCCATCCTTTATCCCAAGATACAACAGACACTTCATGAGTATCTTTCTAGCTTAGAGGATAAGTTATCATGTAGGTCCTCACAGAGATTGCTGCATAGAAGAATCAGGAGACCAAAAACCATAAATGTATAATGCAAGAGTGATCCAGTAACAGTAGGTAAGGTAAAGTGAAGATATTTTAGCTAATTCACTTATTCTCTGAAGAGATAATATCTATGGGAGCAAAGGCCTAACTAGAGCAAAGGAACAAGCCAATGTGGTAATGTTACAAAGACAATAGCAGGGGCAAAGGTGGGAAAATGTTCATTATATTCCAGGAAGAGCAAGAAGACTGATTGCTAGAGGGAGAGCAAGCAGCAGTACTGGGAGAAGAAATTGAGAGTGGAGCTATCTGCATCTTAGTCAGGTCCCCTGGGTTTCGCCTCCCACATCTAGATTTGAGAATGACTTGTAATGCATTGGTTCCTAAAGCTTAAGAGCATCTCTTAATGCATGTTACAGTATGGGCAGAGATGAATCTAGATGATACAGCACAGACTGCAGCTTTGCATGGTGAGCTTTCTTGGACATGTGTTGGGCAATGAGCTGTGTACAGACAGCCTGGTCCCCAGTCAAACACAGGCCTGGAACCCCATTGATCCTAAGGGACAGAAGGTGTTTGGCCATGCCTCTTGGGCCCCTGGCTCCTGTTGCAACTACAACCTCCCAGAGCAACCCTCCACCCCCACCCTCAGAGGGGTGTGCGGCCATCAGTCATGTAGGCAATGCCCCAAGCTCCTGGTATTCTGTCTGGACTCCACCCCAACAGTTAACTGGCAACAGCCAGCATGGCCCAGCCCACTAAAAAAGGAGCTGCTTGCCCGCTCCTCTCTCTCTTACCTTGCTCTTACTCTTGTTCCCTTGCTCCCCCTCCCCACCTTCCAGGCTCCTGCAATTCCATAGGTACCACAGACTTCACCTTCTTCATCCCCAGAGCAGGATCCCACGGCTTCTCACAGTCCAATGCCTGCCCGGAGGTGTCCTGGGGTCCACACAGTCAAACTCCCACATCTCCCTAGCCTCGAGCAGACAAAGAACCCCATTTTTGCCCCACAAACATGCCAAGAGATTGGACTTTATATCTATTTTACCCATAGAGCATGTTCTTCACTCAAACAAGCTTATAACAAGTGTGGAAAATGTTGAGAAGGGGGCAGCTCCCCTTAGTGAGAGTGGACCAAGTTGTTATGTTTGGTCACAAAGATGAATTTGAAAAAAGAATGACGTTTACATGTATATAACAGTGAATTTATTTTGATGTCCATGTGCACCAAATAGACTTTTGATTATGAGAGATAGAGACAAAGAGACCTCAAGCAAGACTGGGCAGGGTTAGTGGCTAGAGCTGAACAAATAAAGACCTCCATTTTCAAATTATTTAAGTTTCCTGAAAATGTAAGGGCACAGGATAGAAAATGGAGAACCAGAACCAAGCCCTAGTGGGCAGTGACCATGATGGGCAGAAGAAATGTAGAGTCAATAGCTAAGTACCAGAAAAACACAACACCCATTATCTTTCACCCAAACGTCACTTTATAGCTGAGACAAACGCAAGGGAACAAAGATTAGTTCTCCTGTCCTTCAAAAATATGGGTATGTAACCAGCTGCCTTTATAAATGTGATGGAGAACACTTCCTCCTATAAATAAGTCAGACTCGATTTTTTAATATTAAAACAATGTCTTCGCTTTTAACGAGCACAACTGCCAATAGCCAGAACCACGAGTTATGAATCACTCCTGCTTCTTCTGCTGCTTCCTAATTTCCTGCTAAGGAGACAGGGCTGAATGGAGTCATTAATCTGAATTAGAAATACTGTGACCTGCTCTGACTTCCTTGCTAACACTGTGTGGCAGGACTGGAACTGTCGGGGTTTTGCTTTCCACTCCGCTCTGAGGAAGAGGTGGCCTGGGGAGATGCTAACTACTTTTGTTTTTATGCTTCTATCTCTCCCCAGCTAGACTTTGTACAGTCCATTTACTGTTCCAATTGCTGTTTGAGCATCTCACATTGAGCTTCTAAATTATCAGTTTCAATTCTTTCAATGTTGCTAAATGATTAACTTTGTTTAGTCCTTTTCCAGAATTCTAAAAGTTTCTCTATGAAGCCTAAAATGATGTACTTCTTCCTAATAGAGAGATGTCTTAGCTATCATCAACATAGCAAAGCACCTGAGATATTTAAACTATAAAGGATAAAAAAATAAAGGTTCACAATTTGGGACACTCTGATCAAATATGAGCTTTCAGCTTCTAGTATATGGGTTGAACAGTAGGAATGCATGGCAGAGTTTATTGCAGAACAAGTCATTCACCTTGGAGAGGAAACAAATGAAAAGAGACAAGAGGCCCAGGTCTCAAGACAAAAGACTCTAGACAAAAGGAGATATCAAGGTTTCACATACTGCTGATCAGTAACTGCTTGCTGGGCTCCACCTCCTAAAGGCTATACCATCTTCCAATAGGAGCATCCTGAATACCAAATCTATAACACAGGGGTCTTTGAGGGACACTTACCTTAATCACAACAAGGAGATGTGCACTTTTTCTGTTGAACTAACATCATTCAATGACTGTGATGGTCAGTCATTTCGTCATCTACTAAACTGATTTTATTTTTTAAAGAATCATAGAGGAAACATGCCTCTGGACATGTCTTCATGGGCATTTCCAGAGCTGCTTAACTGTGGAAGGAAAATCTTTCATGAATGTAGCATGATCCCATGGCTTGGGGGTTCCAGACTGAATAAAGAACAGAAACAGGAGAAGGTGAGCCAACATCCAATACACAACTCTGTCTGCTGTCTGATTACAGAAGTTGCTTCATTTTCCTGACTCCAGGAATCCTATCCACTATGGACTGCACCCCTAAGATCTGGATCTAGATGAAATCATCCTTCCTTACGCTGTTTTTGTCAGGCATTTAGTCACAGCCATGACTGTGTGGTAACTGATGTAATAGTTATCTCAGTGTGGTGCCATGGAGGGAGGATGCTGAACAGAGGAGATGCATCTTCAGTAAGCCTTTTTCATCACAGACTTAGATCAGAAGCAACATAGGCAAAAGCCCTTGAGAGTTTCAGTGCAAAGATTGCACTTTATAACTGTGGAATGTTTCTTTTACAAACATTTCATAGTGGACATTTGAAAATAAATAAGAGCTTCAAGTTTATTAATTTACTTCCAGGGCTAAATGCCTGGTAAAAATTATGCTGGACTTTATTAGGGCTAGTGAAAAGTGGGTGTTACCTCCTTCACTTCCGTCCTTGTTCGTGAAACAGTCACACATTTCAGCAGACAGCTAAGGAGAGTTCCACAGAGCCACCTATGTCCACTGACAGCTTCCCAGCTTGCCCACCTCCTTTCTGACTCCTGACTGATCACCCTCATTGTTGATTAGTAGAATTAGGCCAGAAGTAAAAGTGGATTTGTTGTCCCTGATGACGACCTTGGAAAGCTGCAGCATCACCTGCATCAGCACTTTCCAGAGCTGCTCATAGACTCCAAAGACAGCTAGCATCCTCTCCCCTTTCCACATCCCCTACCTCCTCCTAAATGAGCCAGAGTGACTAGAGCCAACTTGCCTTGGAACCTCAGGTCTTGGTGTTTTGTTGCTGCTCTAGGACTGTGGAAAACTCAAATCATATTCTGCAGTCATGAGCCTTGAGGTCCTAAGTAGTCTAATAAATCAAGCAGTTCCTTCCAACTCCTTCCCTTTGAGCCGGCAAAATCATTAAAATGGCTTCCCTCCCTCCTTAGCTGCACTTTGTATAGCCAATTTACCTTGATTCTCATGAATCTTCTCAACTCCATATCATTTGGAGGTGAGAGAGAGAGTTTAATACATTTAGCTCAGAAATGCAGAAGTTCTGTCATTGATTGACCGTCTTATGTTTTTGACAAGTGTTGACAAAGGAGGAGGCAACCCCTGATAGAAGCCTTCCAAAAACACAGCAGCTCCCCAAGTGCCTAACATGTACCCATTGGACCCCAAGAACCTGGAGACACTTATGGCCTCAACAAAGAAGCAGCCATATCTCTTGTAAGAAGGTCCTGGAGGAGAACCAGGAGAAAGCACTTTACATGGATAAGAAAGTGGGAGGCACTCAGTCCAAACACAGCCACCCTCAAAACCCTGGCTGGAAAAGGAAAGTGAAAATGGCTTTCTGAGTCTCTCTGGAATGCTTTCACATACTGGGTGATTACTTATGGGAGTCAGTTTTGTTGAGTCTCAAGAGGGCTATGATAGATACATCTAGCAATTTTCTCCCTCTTCCTGCAGTATCAGTGGCCCAGCCTGGATGCCTAACAAGAAGTGTTCACCATAAGGTTATTGATGAAGGGAAAGAGTTCTGACAGCTGAAATCCCAGTCCAGAGCTCAGGCCAGCCATAACCCAATGGAAGGACTGCATCTATAACTCTGATACTCTCAGATTATCAGAAAGTTGTGTATGTGACCGTCCTTTACCTTAGGGCAAATATTTCACATCTAACCTGTAGCCAAATTTACAGCCCATCCCTCTCCAATGAAACATA
Organism: Mus minutoides; assembly: GCA_902729485.2. Taxonomy (NCBI): domain Eukaryota; kingdom Metazoa; phylum Chordata; class Mammalia; order Rodentia; family Muridae; genus Mus; species Mus minutoides. The sequence continues at coordinate 1,293,875 of LR749503.1, read as the reverse complement.
CTTGCACAGTCATCTGTACTTGCAATAATGTAAATGGGCTATTGTCTACATTTCCTTTATAACTGCTCCCATTCCCTCCTTTCATCGCATTTTATAGTGAAGCAGAATCAGCCTGGAGAGGAGGGCATCCCAGCAGTATAAGGTCAGAGGCAACATGGGCAGAGTCACAGGAGCCCAGGTTCAAATCCCAGTCAGCACTTTACAGCGACGCAGCATCATCCTGTGTTGCCCACTGTCCACCCAGAGGGCAAAGCAGAGCCAGGACAAATAGGTTTCACAGGACTCTGGTCACCAGAGGTGTTACAGCTCTTAGTGAAGCAGTAAGGAGGCTCGGGCAGCCCGCACAGGACAGGTATCTGAAATCCCATGTTTGAGGTCAGCTACCATGGCAGCAACAGTGCCAGTGCAAGAGGTGGCAGCAGCAGGGTAAGCACAGCCATACAGGCAGGTTCAAGGTCTAAAGATGAATCTTTAAGGAGAGAAAACTCTTCCCCCAAGTATTACAACTCAGTAAAAGCAGCCACTCTCAGATGACCCTTGGTGAAATAACACATGTGCTTAATTTTATGTAGACAGAGACTATATAAACATTGAGGCATGTGGTGGTGTGATGGTTTGTATATGCTTGGCTCAGGAAGTGGCACTATTAGGAGGTATGGCCTTGTTGGAATAGGTGTGTCGCTTTGGGTGTGGGCTTTAATACCCTTTTCCTAGCTACCTGGAAACCAGTATTCTCCTAATGGCCTTCAGATTAAGCTATAGAACACTCAGCTTTCCTGCACCATGCCTGCCTGGATAGTGCCATGCTCCCACCTTGATGATAACAGACTGAACCTCTGAACCTGTAAGCCAACCTCAATTAAATGCTGTCCTTATATGAGTTGCCTTGATCATGGTATCTGTTCACAGCACTAAAACCCTAAGACGGGGGATTTAGGGGTAGGAGTTATATTGGTTCAATTTGAGATGGTGGTGATGCTCTATTTGCATGACAAAGGACTCTAGGTGTTTCCTTGCATGACTGAAACTGTCCAAGGTGGGGTGTTATGGTTACAAGTTCCAAAGCATGTACAGAAATGTGTAGGGAGCAGGTTGACTACTATCTATCTCAAGCCTTTGAGATTCCCTGGGGTCTGAGCTCACTCAACCTTACCAGTTCTGCTGCCTGGTGGCAGGGACCACTTGCCCTACAACCCTGAAGAGGATAGCATCACAGCAGTATAATTCCAGAGTAGACATGGGCAGAGTCACAGGAGCCCAGATTCAAATCCCAGCCAGCACTTTGCTGTTTGCATGGTGTTGGGAGCTATCTAAGCTCCCAAAAACTTGAGTGTAGGGGAGGTGATAATTCCCTAATCAGTTCTTGATTGTGTCAATAAAGAAGGTGAGAGACAATTGCTGGACAAAGGGTAAATGTAGAAATTCAGAGTTCCAGGAGGAAGAGAAGAGATGCAGGGAAGTCTTGGGAATGAAAAGAAAGCAGCTGTCATGTAAGGTCTTGGAGAAATTAGAAGGAGCGGCTTCTACCACCAGGGGTTAACCAAGGAGGTCAGTGGAGGCTGGATGAAATAGACTAGCTGATATAAATTAGCTGATTTAAATTATTATATAAGTTTTGGGCAGACTATTCTGCACCCAACAATTGTGTTATCTGGCAAGTTCTAAGATAATAAAGCTTTTAATGTTTTTCTTCCAAAGAGCAGAAGTGGGCAGAGAAAGAGAGCAAATGGAAGGAAGGGCAAATAGGGAGTGAGGCCATCAGCAGCTGATCTCCAAACTAAGCTGGGAGTATGGGCCATGGCCCCAGGCAAAGAAGGAAGGGTGATTTTAAAATTACATGAAACACTCAAGTGTCTTAATGAATAAACTGGACTTAATAGTAGCACCTACCATGTGTAGCATGAATGGACAGCACTCTCGAATGGATACATATGTGAGCCACACATGTGATATTGAATTCTCTTATTCTCTTTAAAGAAAGGAAAAGAAATTAGTGGAATTAATGTTATTTATCTTTTATATAAACCAATGCATCAAAATAGTATCATCTCAATACCAATACATGAATCATAAAGAAGGAATTGTAATTCCACTACATCTTTGAACAGTGATGTGTGTATATTTACACAGAATTTTAACACGTATTAGGCAGGTACCAAATGTTGGGTAGCCATGTGTGACTAAAGTATCCGGAGGTGCAAGCTTAAAAGATGGAAGGTGTTAAGTAAAGTTCTTCCCATTTAGTCACTGTGATCCTTGTCTTTGTAGTTACTATTAGGTTAATCACTTTTTTTTCTGACACTTGGCAGAGCAACTTAGGGGAGGAAGCATTTGTTTGGCTCACTGAGGGTACAAGTGAGCATGTCAGGAAAGCTGTAGAACAAGTAGGAAGCTGGTTACATATATTTCCTCAATCAAGACTCAGAGAGAAATGGATGCTGGTGCTCCTTATCTTGAAGTCCATGAGATGGTGCTCCCCATACACAGGGTGGGTCCTCCTTTAGTTGAATCTATCTGGTAAAGATCCTCATAGACATGTCCAGTTGGTGGGTGGTACCAAATTCAGTCAAGTTGACCATGAAAATTAGATATGGAAGATATTTATAAACTAAACTCTGAAATCACACATCCCCAGGAGTAAAGAGCTGATTCTTGAGATCTCTATGGTGGTTTCTTTCTGTAATTGAATAGCTAATGATTTGATGCTCAGCTTCCTGTTCATAGGTGCCTCTGCTTTCCTGCTCTGAGCCATACAGGCAGATTCTGCTGCCACACTGCATCCTTTTAAGATGCTTAAATTCTTATTACCTCCTATTCAAATCCCTCAGCCTCTTCTTGATACCTAATAATGGGCAGCTCACCATGTACCTAATACAGCCATTCCTCCTTTGTGTGAGCTCCATTGGGTCCCTACCTTCTAATCTTCAGTCATCATGACAACATCTAAAGAGACATAGAACAAGCTAAGGCCTTTCCTGTGGAACAGTTTTGCCTGTCATGGCCTTTAGCTCTGACATGTTCTCTCAGCCTTTGTGGTGAAAACAGCCTTCTTATCTCCATAGCTGCACACATGACAATAAGACTCCCAGGTCCATATGGTCAGAGCATCCTGGGTGATGCATCTTTTTGTGGGTTTCAGTTCACAGAACTAAGCACATGATGTCCACTTTGGCCTAAAGGCAAACAGTCCTGGTGAGAAGTGACCACACCATCAATGCTACTTTCTTCACAGCTATATAGACCCTCAACCCAGATGGAGCCTGCATACTCTTTGTGAATAGGAAGCTAGTCTGGGGCTGAAATTTGAACTTGATATCAAGTCTTCTCCAGTCTGTGGGCATCTCTTTAGCCTCACAGCTTTGGGACAGACTCACTTAGAGAGACAGGGTGCTAGGTTGTATATCCTATCACTAAAAAACTAAGGTCACTATCCCTTGTACACTTCTGACAGTGGGAAATCCTTAGGAAAGATTTCCCTTTGTGTGATATAAATATTCCTACCTCACTAGTTGCAGATTTGTCCCCATCTTTCTAGGGCCTCAAGATGCTTCTCCTCCGAAGTTTGGTTAACTTCAAGGCAAACTCTCACAAAGGCCTGGTTCAGAGAGGTGGCTGAAATGTGGGGATGTTGGGCCAAGCCAAACAAGTTTCTCTAGACACATGTGAGGAATGGAGCAGCTGCAAGGAAAGATTAAGCTTAGCTTTGCTCCCATAGATCAATACATCAGTCAATTTTATTGAGCTCTCTACTCACATATGCTCATTAGCCATAAGGACCCAGGAGGGGAATTCTGGGACTTTGGGGGAGGAGGGCCTCTGGCAAAAAAAAAAAAAAAAAAAAAAAAAAATCACCTCACAAGGGTCAGAAGTTTTCCTGTAGGGTCATTAGCTAATTCACACTAAGGTATTAATGACTTATCAGCTTTCTTTTATCAGCTTTCTTTTTTTCTAAAATGACTCTACCCAGCTGGGAGTTCACTCATTAGGAAAATTGTGTATGGAGTCCTTAACAGGGTAAAGGAATAAGAAGTAAATCCTAAATGCAATTTTCTCTGTTTGGACAACTTCCTTAAGGTATGAAGTGTTGAATGTTAATTTGGGATGAAGGCTGTGGTGGCATTTGGACATCTTTCCTGTCAAAAAACATGGGCTACAAAGCCACATATGCTCTGGACATTCTGTTTTCTCCTCAGTAAAACAAGAATGACTCATCAGAGAGCATAGGGAGACAAAGCACTGTATCACAACGCTTGGTTTCAAAACAGGTGTTTGCATTCATTCATCCTTAATTACATTCAAAGACTAAGGAGGAAAAGGGAACCATACATAATAGGTCTTCTCTATTGGTTCCTATAAGGTTTTTGTTGTTAGTGGTGATTTTTTGTTTGTTTGTTTGTTTGTTTGGTCAGTCAGTTGGTTTCTTGTTTGTTTTTTGCATCCATGGTTCATTTGACAACCTCTTATGATACCCACACATTTAGGAAGTTGTCCAGAAACTTTTGAAACTCACCCCTGTTCATTCACATACTTTCTTAGATTATGAATTCAGCTATTGAGTCCTATTGGTTTATCCCATGAAATTCCTTCTCTGAGTTCTCAACAGCATCTCCAGCCCAGTATTTTCAGATGCAGTGGCCAGAATGCACAACAATTGTTCATTTCTATTCAGAGCCTAAGAATTTCTATCAGGTCTTAACTAGAGCACCTACAATCTGTCTTTATGTCAGATGCTTCAGACCATCCATGTTCAATCACTCACTCACTCATTCATTCATTCATTCAACAAACACTTATGGGGTCCCTCTGTATGCTGGTAATAATGACAGGGCGACAAAGATAGTCCCTTTCCACTGCATATCAAGAAGCAGAGACTTCAGGCTGAAAAGAGATGGGTATAAATCAGTAGCCTCACACATTTATCTCTCTGGCAACTAGGCACCATTTCCAAAAGGTTCCACAATGTCCCCAAAGAGCACCACACAAGCCTGGGGAATATTCCAGTCCAAGCATGGTAGTTTTGAACATTTTAACCATAGTAGCAACACAACCCGGAATGTTGCAGGATTTTCCCTGCTCAGTAACATTAGGGCAGCAAGAGATCTGTGATTGGACAGAGAAAAGGGAGGTGGAGCTAAGAGTGGCAGAGAGAGGGAGTGTCTCAGGAAAGAGGAAGGAAGGAGAATGGAGGCCAATGAGATGATTTCATAAGGTTAGAATTAGGATAAAGCTTTTATCATTATCAATTGGCTCTGAAATAATTGTATTGGCATCTTGTAAGTTGTGATTTTATTGGTACATAAATTTGATTGGCCAACCATAGTCATAAACTTTATGAGTTTTGATTTTACCGGGTTACTGGGTATTGTGATATACAACTGTGAGATTGGCAGATCCACCTGATTATTGGAATGTGTGACAGAGCTGCAGGACTCTGCTAGGATATAGTGTTGTGGCCTGCTGGTAGCAGTACTAGAGCAGGACTGTGGTCTAGTAGGACCATAGAGTGGGTGGGATGAGAGAGGCAGGAACATGGAGAGTTGGTGGGTTCATTTTTTTTTTTTTATATTTCCCGCAACACCTGAACATCTTTTATAAGATCATTGTTGCCATGAAAGGAAAATGGTTTGAGGTTTGCAAAGGAGACAAAGTGAAAACTCTACCTCTGATACTTTCACAGAAATAAGATGAAATGGTGGCCTGGGCTGGCAGGAAGAACCTAATGTCTAGTGGCTATAAATTGGAGTAGTATTAATAAGACTTGTGGAGTTGGGTGAGAGGAAGATGGCTGGTGGAGTCATAGGATCAACATACACAGGTGCTATTATTAAGACAGAAAAGGCACAGGAGGCAGTACTAGAGAACAAATTTGTCATTTTAGTCACATTCATTTCCCCATGTCTATGATGTGGTATATGTCAAATGTGGATATATCTCAATCTTTACAAGAGAGGAGTTTTGTCACAACACAAGAACTTTAATCACTATGATTTTGAAGCTCTCCTTCCTGCCACCACACATTCCAGCTCCTGTTGTGTAGACATAGGCAGGTGCTCTAGTATTTGTTAGGCAGCCACTATGGTTAGGCACATAGATTTTCAGGTTTCAACATGGAGTTAAGGTACACTGAGAGAAGAAATTACAGTGGAGCCTTAACCTTGGACTTTGTGCTAGTAGCAACTCTTGTCCTGTCTGGTTCTGGAAGAACAGTTCTCTCCCAAGAAACTTACCTTATGGCTGTAACATAGGTACAGTTCCATGTGGCTCCTGTGATGGATTGAGAGTTTCTGTGATCATGACCTCTAGGATTTTTTATCTTTGTATTTCTCCAATTTTAACTAAAGAATGGCTGTGATGTTCTCTTGTATATACAGGATTAAACCCTTTGAATTTTGTTAAACAAACAAAATTTAGGTTTTGTACTTTTAATATCTCTACACATAGAAATCAACAAAGGAGATTCTGATAACCATACACTTTGAGCCAAAATGGTGGTGCATGCTGTTACAAAGTCATAGAACTCCAAGCCATTGGCTCTCTTCTCTGCTGCCAGCATGAGGAGAACCAAGAGTTGTCAACAGTACTTGGCCAGACTAAGGATTTTTTCTGCTCTGCTTTAAACTACACTAAGGAACTCTAACTCACATGTTAAAGTCAGTGAAACAACTTTACTATATTTGCTGAATTAGTCATTACTATTATTTGAGAAGACTACAAAATTCAAAGAATGCAACTAAGATGAACTGCCTTCTATACTCAAAAATCATCTAGAAGAATATGAAAATACTGCATGTGATGAACTGAGCAGTAACAAGCAAAGCAGGCTAATTTTCCAACCAATTGTCTTGATAGTACTTGAATACCACATTATTCTAAGTTTCTGAAGCCTCCCTATAAATGTGTCAGTTTCTCTTGGCATAATTGGTCTCTGCATTCATTTCTTTGTACCTAACCTTTTCCTTAGATTTTGCTTCTTTCTTTAGCTTCCAAAGTGATAAGCAGCTTTGTTGGATATTGTTGCAGTAAATCTCCAACCCAAATATGCCCTGGCAATGAAAACAACTCAGTTAATATGAATACATGTCGTGAGACTAGATTGGGCAGATCTATGTAATACTACCATCTTCCACATCTTATGAGACCCCTTAGAATTTGCAGTTTCTCCAGGCCATGGGCTTCTGCTCAGCTTTTCTTCTTCTTCTTCCTCCTCTGTGTCCTCTCCCTCTTCCATTTTCTCCTTCTTCTCTCTCCTCACCTTCTGCTCCACCTTCCCTTTTATCTGCCCAATCATCAGCTCTCTTTTATTTTACAAATTAAGGTGGGAAGCAGGTTTATAGGAAATCACCTGAGTGCTGACTCCTTCCTTGTTCACAACCACTCACAGAAGAACAGAATTAACATCAAATACAATTAGCTCCAGGGCCATCCACAACAGGATATGGTTAATTTCTTACTTTCTAGAGAAAATGGCAGCTTATAAATTTAGAGTATTTTATGTACTCATTTTGTAGTTTAACCTACGAAGAAATATGTGTTAAAGGGGATTTTTTTTGTCTTAGTGGAGTACCTATACTTACAAGAATATTGAATTCTTGAACACTTTAAGTGTCTGACTTAATGAAAAACAGCTTCCTCGAGGCCCAAGAATTAGAACAGAGAAGTAATAGAAAACTTAGGAGTAAGAATTTGGAAACTCCTGATTAAACAGAATCAATAAATATATTAATAAAAAAGAAGGCCTGCAGCACATGCATAACCCCATACCTGGATAACCCCATACCTGGATAACCCCATACCTGGATAACCCCATACCTGGATAACCCCATACCTGGATAACCCTATACCTGGATAACCACATACCTAGGTAACCCCATACTTAGGAGACTGAAGCAGAAAGATCCTGCACTCGGGCCAGGTTGTCTAAGAAAGGACTCTTATGTTTGGATGCCCATTTCTTTCTCTATATTTGTATAATTCTCTGCTATAATTTCATTGAATGGATCCTCTGTGCATTTAATTACTATTTCAGATCATTCTAGTATACATATTCTTAAATTTTGTCTCTTGACTATATCCAGAATTTGTAGATGTGTGGCCATTTTTTAAATTTTTCTCTTATTGATGCTGAAGATAGTATCGCCTTAATCTTGGCCTCCATTCATGACATTCTTCTGGATGTGTAGTCCATTGGTATCCATTCTATTGTGGCTTTTATTTAATTAATTGAGTTTACAATTCCAAAAGTTCTCGTTTTTCAGAATCTCAACGTCACTAGTGTGTTTCTCTTTCATTCTGCTGGCTTCCTGCACACAGGTCAGTTCTCCTTCATCTGCTGTCTTTTTCCCTGAATGCTGCTGACTTTCCTCTCAAGGTCATGCGTTGAATTCATCGACCTGTTTGTATCCTCCTTTAGCCTAAACTTTCTGAAATTTTACCAATGTCTTTGACTTCAGTAGTTGATTTTATGCCCCCTGGAGGACTCACAGGGCCTTGCTTTCCTGAGTTTACTTTGCAATTTACTTATCTCGTGGGCTGAAGAAGACATTCCAGATTTATTTGAAAATCTTTTGAACAGCTTGCTTTTGAAGGATCAATCTCCAACACAACTCAGAAGAAAATAAACTATTGTAATAGCAACATCAAATCACTCAAGGTTGATATATATATTCATATATATTCATAACTCCATTTTTCATATCTATTCCTGTTGACTCTTAGCCCTGTTCTTAGATCCCTCTAATGCTTCTATTTTTCAGTGGATAAAGAACACATAATATGAAGAAGTGAACAGTCGCCCCATGTTAATGACCAGAGCTCTCCTTTTTATCAATTCTTGATTGGAAAATCTGGAGGAAAGAGTGCAGGGATACAGAAAGCAGCCTGCCTATATCTGCTGGAGGACAAAGGAAGTTCTGATGGGAAGATAATGATGCAAAGGAGCTATGTAATAGAAGGTGCATTCAGTAAAACGTTTGCCTGTCTCACTGAGTCACACCATCATGACTATGCAGTTACAGAGAAGGGGATCCATCATTCCCCATTCCACAGTGGCTCAGTCCATTCCATTCCAGAATTTCAGCAATGTCACAGAGTACCCAGTCTCCTCAGTCTAGTGATTGACAGCTCTTTCTAGTAACAGCCATTCAAATGCACAGACCTTGATGCACTCGGCCACAAATTCATTTAACAAACAAGCAAAATAGCATTTGAACACATAGGAGGAAAGAAATTAAAGCAAAGCAGGTGCTGGTGGCTAAACCCTCAGGACCCATGTAGTGGAAGGAGAGAACCATTCTGAAGGCTGTATTCTGACTTCCAGGAGCTCATGGGGCCAAGCCTCTATCACCCATAGGTAGATAAACAATGACACTTGAAATATTTTTAAATAAGTAAATAAAAAAACTCCCTCCAAATTTTTAATCTCTTAGTAAGTAGTGAAGCCTCTGACTCCTGACCTGATCTGTACCTCCTCCTTCATTTACATGATTTGATCCAAATGTTTCAGAATTACCCACAATTCTCTGTACAGCTAGAGCTCTGTATAGATAAGGAAAACTAATATATGGAGCAGTTGTGATTTTTTCATGAACTGTCTTCCGAGAACATCATTCTCTAGCCCCTTCATATAGTTATTGTGAAGAGGTCAGCTCAGGAACTTTGAAAAGGTCATGGAGCACTTGCCCCTCTGGACTGGAGAGGCTAATTAACATTCCTCAGACCACAGAGGGGTGGGGAACCAACCTGTGGGTAGGTACACTCAAAGGAAGTCCCTGCCAGCTCATTCCCTAAACACCAATCAGTTTAAAAGGTCACAATGTTCTGCCAATCACATTGTGCCTAGTGGCAGCAGCCATGAGAACTGTATAAAAGCTCACTGGATGGGCTGGGTGAGGTCATTCTCTCTTCTTGTGCAGGGTGACCCCAGCATGCTGGATTAATTAAAATTCCTATTGCTTTTCTATCAATTCCTGTTTCCATGGTGTTCACACACCAGAGAGTCTAACATTTGATGTGTTGGCCGGGAATCTGACTTCCTGTAGGGACACACTGGAGCAGTGAATTGGAGGTCTCTAGCAGGTACCTTTTTTGTCTGTCTTGGATTTCTGAGTTTGAGGCCAGCATGGTCTAAAAAGTGAGTTCCAGGACAGCCAGGGCTATACAGAGACACCCTGTCTCAAAAATAAAATAAAATAAGTCTGAGACTATAAGCCTTTCAGTTTCCTTGCAAACATCTGGGAGGCTTGAAGAGCTTACAGTGTCTGGTGCAGAGTGCAGCCTGCTGTGGTCAGGTGCAGTCAGGTGTGGTGGGCTAATGCACCGGGAAGGCTCTGCTCCTGGAAACAGCAAGACCGTATCAGCCAGAGCCCAGTCTTGCTTTAACCTGATTTATTTGGCTCCTGCCTTACAGTCAGGGGAACCTGGTTTGTTTCAGCTCGGCTGGAGCTACCAAACAACTCTGTTCTGCTTCTGTAGAAGGGACGAGCTGTCTGTAACTGGGCCATGGATGAGGCACACTTTGTGTTAATGATTGTTCTCTGTGTTCTTAGACCTGAACACTCGCCCATGACAGGGTTGATTTGTCTGTGTTGGTTTCTCATTCTGTGTTCTTAAACTTAGACTGATGGTATTTTTTGGACATTGAACAGACTGAAAGACAAGTTAGTACTCTCTGCTTCTCTTAATGACCCACCATCGGAATAGGGTGGCCACCCGTAGGGACCTTCAACTTGTAGGTGATCAAAGCAGTAGAGGAGAGAGTCTTTAGGCCAGGATCCCTTGAGCACCTGGACCAAGTGCCCTATATAGTTACCTGGAAGAATCTTGTAGAGAACTCCCCTCCCCCCTCATAGATAAAAGCCTTTCTTTCCCAAGACCCAACTCACAGTTCTGGCCTTCAGGAAAAAAGAAGTACAAGAGGAGAGATCTAGACCTGAGAAGAAGCTACAGAGGACCTGTTGCTCCAAGACTCTCCTCACCCATTCATATCTCCCTACCCTTGCCTCCATGGCCCTGCCAGTGCTGGTACTGGTTCTGGGATACTCAGCCCATACAGGACCAGGGAGAAGCAAGAGGAGACCTGAGAGCCACCGCCCCTGATACCACAGTGGCTCTCTCACTGAGGGCATATGGGCCTCTGGATAAGGGAAATCAGGCTAAGAAATATTTGTCCCTCTCTTTAGCCAATTTGTACAACCGGAAGGCCCAATCTACCCTCCAACCCTCTTTTTCCAAGGGGCTGGTTAATCTCTTTGAGATAGTTTTGTTTATAATGCAGGAGGCCAGAAAGAATGCCCCCTCAGACACAGGGGCACCATGGATTAACCAGCTTATCATGGACAGCAGGCTTTCCCTGACTAGACCTGACTAGGACTTTAATATGGCAAAAGGTAAGGGGCACCTGAAGGTCCACCATCAGACTCCATTGGCAGGTCTCAAGAGGGCTGCACGATGACCCACAAATATGATCAAGATATGTGAGGTTAAGCAAGGTCCAGATGAGTCACCCCCAAGCTTTCTAGAGTGTCTCATAGAGGCATTCCACCAATATACACACTATGACCCCAGAAGCAAGGAACATAAACTACTTTGACAATGACTTTTATAGAACATGCCAGTAGAGATACCAGGAAAAAAGATTCAGAGGCTAGAAAGACAGAATAAGCCATTGAGGGATTTAGTGCAGGTTGCTGAGAATGTCTACCATTACAGGAAGATAGAGAAAAGGAAGGAACAAAAGGAAAGAAAGAAAGAAAGAAAGAAAGAAAGAAAGAAAGAAAGAAAGAAAGAAAGAAAGAAAGAAAGAAAGAAAAGAAAGAAAGAGAAAGAGGGAGGGAGGGAGGGAGGAAGGAAGGAAGGAAGGAAGGAAGGAAGGAAGGAAGGAAGGAAGGAAGGAAGGAAATGCAGAAATGCAATAGGGAAGGCATCTACAGAGAGTCAGAGAGTCCTGGCTACAGTAGTTAGGGAAAGTAGAGAATAAGGACTCCAACCAAAAAGAGACAGAAAAACCTTTGAAAAGAACCAGTGTACATATGGCAAGGGGAAAGGCCACTGGGCCCTCGAGTACCCTAACAAATGGAAGCCAGGAGTAGGAAGTCCCAGGCCTTGGGAAAAGCACCCCTAAGTGGCAAAAGTGTTAGCCTTGGGTGAAGACAGTGACTAAGGGAGACAGGGTCCAGACTGCCTCCCCAGGGTAACTCTGAGAGTGGAGGGGAAACCAACTCAATTCTTGTGGACACAGGGGCTCAATACTCGGTCCTCAAAGTCAATGGCCCTATTTCCAAGAAAAGATCTTGGGTCCAAGAAGCTACTGGCACTAAAATGTATTCATGGACTACCCCAAAAACAGTGGACCAAGGGATGGGCCAGATATCCCATCTATTTAGGGTTGGCCCAGACTGTCCCTACACCCTGTTGGGGTGAGACATACTCTCCAAAATGGGGACCCAGATACACTTCCTGCTCAACAGGCTGCAACTAGCTGGTCCAAAAATAGAGACCTCTCAGACTGACCTCTACCAAAACCTGAAGCTACCTGGTTTACATATGGGAGCAGTTTTCTCCATGAAGGTCAGAGACAAGAAGGCACTGCTGTGGTGGACAGCACAAATGTCATCTGGGCAGAACCTCTACCCCCTTGCACCTTTACCCTCTGGCACATTGATATAGAAAGTGGAGCTAACCAAGGCCTTGGAACCTGGAGCCAGCAAGAAAATCAACATCCATGCGGATAACAGGTATGACTTTTTCACAACCAATGTCTACAGGACTATATTCCAAGAGAGAGGACTGATCACATCAGAGGAAACAAACAGGAAATCTTGGACTTCTTAGATGCCCTAATGAAGCCGGCAACTATGAGTATTATTCAATGTCCAGGACATGAGAAGGAAAAGGACTCAGTGGCTGGTGCAATAACCAGACTGATCAAACAAATGGCTTAAGGATTGACTCTGCAGGAGCCTATCCCGGTAATGGGCCTGCAAGAAACACCTGCTGAGAAATGGGACTGGACTAAGGGATGGCTTCACATAAAATGAAAAAAGAAAGGGACCAGATTGCTAGCCAACCTACCAACTATTACCAAGAGAAGGAAGGACAATGGTACACACACAAAAAAACTATATATCCCAAAAAAATAAGCAAAAGATGTACTAAGCCAAATGTACCAGATGGACTTATTTATGGGATAAAAAGCTTGTTTAAGCAGTTAAGGGACCAAAAGTATATATAACAGACCTCAGGTTCTGGGCCAGAGAGATAGTATAATAGTGTAAGGTTTGCCAGCAAGTAAATGCTTATGTAGCAAAGAGTAAACAGGGCAAAAGACCTAGATGAGAACAGCCTGGAGTATATTGAGAGATTGATTTTAGAGAAGTTAAACCAGGAAAATATGGTTACAAATACTTTTTAGTGTTTATAGATGTTTTCTCTGGGTGGGTTGAGGCATTCCCCACCAAGCAGGAAACAGCTACCATGGTAGCTAAAAAGAGATTAGAGAAAATTTCCCCAAGCTTTGGAGTGCCCAAATTGGATCAGACAATGGTCCTGCCTTTGTCTATTAAGGTAAGTCAGGAATTCGAAGAGATATTGGGGACTAAATTAGAAGCTCCATTGGGCATAACATCCCCAGAGCTCAGGGCAGATAAAGTAAATGAACAGAACCCTATGAGAGACCTTAACTAAATTGACCTTGGAGACTGGTATGGACTGGATGGTGCCCCTCCCCTTGGCTCTGTTCTGGCCCAGAATACTCCCTACTATTTCAACCTGACCCCTTTTGAGATCCTGTTTGGTACCCTAATTCCCTTGGTGTCCACTGGGCCCTCCCAGGAGGTATCCCACAACATTTGGCCCAAACTGTCTGCATTAAATGCTCCAGGGATGCGAGAGACCCCTCACCGCTTCCAGACTGGTAAATGGATCTATGTAAGGAGGCTTT